>JABTTQ020000033.1:0-264100 GCA_016081115.2 Rehmannia glutinosa
AAGACAGAAAAGAAAAAGGTTATGTTGGCTGCAGCAGATCACGAGACAACTAAGTCAAAAGAAGAAGGCATCGCAGAGCAGTGAAGCTGACTACTCAAGTGATTCTCGAGGAAGAAGCAATGATCTGCCTAATGGATAAGAGAACAGATCAACCCGACCAACAAGATGAGGTACACTCTAACTCATCTCACTCGTATTCCGTTGATAGTGATTGTGACACACACTTCATCACCCACCGATCTTTATGGTTCATTAGGCAAATGATGAAAGACTTTGAGCACATTAAGTCCTCAAACACACTATTAAATGAGAAAACAGCCAATTAAAAGCCAAACTCACGGTGACTAAGGAGCCGAGTACTCTAAGTCACATAGCTGATGAAAACAAAGAGCTGAAGGCTGAGAATGCTAAACTAATAGCAGAGATAGCTTCTATAGAAAAGAGGGAAAATGATCTCAAAAATGTGATTGCTTCATTCACAAAGGCATCTAAATCATTGGATGACCTTTTTATGAGCCAAAAAGAATGTGGAGATAAGACAGACATAGGATTCAATTCCTTTGTGCACAGTCTAACTCCCAGAGTGATCTTGGAAAAAGGATCTTCAAGTAATGAAGCATATAAAAACCCAAGACACCAAATGTTGCACCCACATTCACTCCAAAGCACAACCACAAACAAACTGGCCTTGGTTATAAAGGAAAAGGAAAAAAACCCGATTGAGTATGCCGAGAGGACACCGAGAAGAAAAGAAATCAGAGTTCCTCAAAGAAACCCAACGTAAAGTACTGTGAAGAATAAACAGAGCTACCAAAAACCCTTAAGTTTTATCAAAGAAACACATATGATGGGAATGGTAGAAACTACCAAAGCCAAGCCGATTGGAATAATGTGAAATATCAAAGAAAGACCTATGGAATATAAGCTTTAAATGGCAAAGGCCTAACTCAAGAAAGGCCATTCCAAAGGCAAAAGAGCTATCATCAAGACTCATATGCACCCAAGCACTACACTCGTAAATATCACAACTACCCCAAGAAGGCAATTGCTAAAACACACACACAGCATACGGACAAAAGAGACAGCTTGTATGAACCTAAAGCCCCAAGCAATTTGCAAAGTGAATTATGATTATGGCACATATAGATGGCAACCTCTTAGAGTCAAGTCATTTGGCTATAGGTAGGTTGGATCATCTTACAAAGACTAACCCCTCAGACCTGCACAAGCATGGGTACTAAAAACTAATTTCCTTGATTACGGGTTCAAGGAAAAAGTGCCAAGGAACCTGGTACATGGATAGTGGCTGTTTCTAGACACATGACAGAAACAAGAAAAAACGTCAAAATTCAAGGATATTAGAGGAAGTCATATTGGAGGAAAAAAGCTCCGGGAAAATAGAGCAAGACCGGATCCATCAAGAAAAATGGTTTAGAAATCACGGATGTTGATCGTTGAAGGCCTCAACTTCATCCTTAAGCATCAAACCAACTCGTGACAAGGGATATAATGTTGATTCAATATGGGATCGCGCTTGCCAAATTAAAGACACTAAATCAAATGAAGTAGTGTTGCAAAGATCCGCATAAAAGAACATGTATGCGGTAGATTGGTCTCTCGCCACACCAAACACTTGTCTCGTTAGCAAAGAGTACAAGAATCAAGTTGGGCACAAGAAGTCGAGTCATCCGAACTTCAAGACAATCAACAAGCTTGCAAGGAGAAGTAACAGATCAAATCATCATTTAAAGAGAAAAGTGTTTTCGATGCATGTCGTGGGAAAACAGATCAAATCATCATTTAAAGAGAAATCAAGTCAGTTGATGACTATTGCATATGGATCTATTTGGTCCATTGAGCCACTAGCATAAGTGGAAAGAAATACACTTTAGTAGTGGTGGATGATTATTCAAGATATACATGGACAATCTTCATGTGTAAAAAGAAGGAAACTTTGCGAGAAGTTACCTCGAGTTGATGAGAAGAGTTCAAAATGAAAAGAGTCAAACCATTATAAAGATAAGGTCTCGATAGAGGAACCGAGTTTGTCAATGGGATAATAACTCAGATTGTGTTGAAAATGGTATTGCTCATGAATTATCTCAGCTAAAGGACGGGCGAATGGAGTAGAAAGAAGGAACGTAGAACTCTCAAGGAAGTTCGCAAGAACCATGTTAGTCAAGCCGATTGCCAAAGAGATTTTGGGTCAAGCCATCAACACGCATGCTATACTCAAAATAGACGGTGACAAAGACCCCTATGAAATATGGACAGGGAGAAAGCCAAATGTTGCATACTTTAGAATATTTGGATGTAAATGCTTCATCTACAACAATGGCAAGGATAATCTAAAGGCGTTTGATGCTAAAGTTGATGAAGGTATCTTTTGGGAAACTAAGTTGAAAGCAAAGCCTACAGAGTGCTAAACAAGAGGACTATGGTCACAAAAGAGTCTATCCATGTGGTTTTGATGAACCTAATGTAAATGGAGAAGACATTGAAGAGTTAGCCGATAAGATGAATCACCCAACTATGCGAAGAAGAGTCCTTATGTTGAAGCCAAGCCGAGCAGCTAATCAAGATGAAGATGAGAGGTAGTTTGAGTCTCAAAGACGGTGGAAACTCTGCAGCCTAAATGATGATGAAAGAGCTGATCAAGGCAACACAAACCGCAAGACGAATGAACCCATTGATTTACTCTAACTCCGATGTGAGATGGCCGAGAGACCATCCACCGTGAGCTAGTCATTGAAATGTAAGAGATGGTGTAAGAACCAGATCCAGCTCAAAGCAAGAAGCAATGTTCACTTGTTTTATTTCCAAAATAGAACCAAAAGATGTGTCCCAAGCATTGGATGACACACATTGGATTCAAGCCATGCAAGAAGAGCTAAATCAGTTTGAAAGGAACAAAGTATGGGAACTGGTGCAGAGACCAACCCATCAAAAGGTTATTGGCACAAAATGGGTTTTTTAAAAACAAGATGAATGAAGAAGGTTCTCATGGTGGTAAGAAACAAAGCAAGATTGGTAGCCAAACGGTATTGCCAAGAAGAGGAATAGATTTTGATGAAACATTTGCTCTGTTGCAAGATTAGAAGCAATAAGGATGTTTCTTGCCTATGTTGCACACAAGAACTTCATTGTATATCAAATGGATGTGAAAAGTGCATTTTTAAATGGATTGTTGGAAGAAGAAGTCTATGTTGAGCAACCTCCAGGCTTTGAGCAGAAGACTCTTGGAGACAAGGTGTACAAGCTTAAGAAAGCTCTATATGGATTGAAACAAGCACCTAGAGCATGGTATGATACATTATCTCAATTTCGACAAATAATGGATTCACCAAAGGCAAAGTGATGAACACTCTTGTAATTCAAGATGGGGAGAGTATATTGCTTGTTCAAATATATGTGGATGACACCATTTTTGGATCCACAAACAAGGAGAGTACATGTGATAAATTCTCAAACCTCATGCAAGACAAATTTGAAATGAGCATGATGGGAGAGCCGACATTCTTCTTAGGACTTCAAGTTAAACAAGGCGAAGGATGGAACCTTCATAAGTCAAACAAAGTACACCACAGGACTAATGAAGAAATTTGGTATGGAGGAGAAGTCTTTCGTGAAAATACCAATGAATACATCACCAAGATGGACATGGATGCGATGGTAAAGTCAGAGATCAAACAAGATACTGAGCACTTATGGATCACCGCTTCTATCTAACAAAGAAGCGGTTTTACATCACCTTTGCAAGAGGTGTATGTGCAAGATTCCAATCGCTCCAAAGGAAAGTCACATGACTACAAAGTAAGAGAATCCTAAGATATTTGAAGGGATGCCAAGAAGTTGGCTTATGGTATCCAAAGGAAGGTGGATTCAAGCTAATTGGTTACTCGATTCTCGATTATCTTTGGATGTAGAGTTGATGGAGAAGAGTACCTCGGTACATGTCAAATGCTTGAAACAGATCGGGTTTCTGGTTTAGCAAACAAAACTCAATAGCCACATCCACACCAAGGAATACATAGTCATGGGCAAACATTTGTTGAGCCCAAGTTTTATGGATGAGACAACAATTTGAGAGACTATGAAATTGAATAAAAAGAGATTCCAATTATGTGTGATAACACAAGTTGCTATTGCAATCACTCGTAATCTCGTGTTGCATTCAAGAACAAAGCACATTGATGTCGATATCATTTCATAAGAGATCATGTTGAAAAGAAAGACATCACTTTGGAATACATCTCAACCGATAAACAATTAATGACATATTCACAAAGCCATTATATGAATCAAGATTTGAAGAACTTAAGCATGAGCTAGGGTTAATTGAGCTGAGTTGACACTCAGAAGACTCAATGAGAAGAGATGAAACAATGAAAAGATGAAAACAGAGCAGATCTCATAAACTAGCCAAGTGAATCACCAGATCGGGAAAGTCACCAGTATCAAGATTAGTCGACGATTTAGTCACTATATGAAAAGAGAGAAGAAGAGTTGAGTCATTTAAGGAGTAAGCTGAGTTATTTATGAGCTAAGTGACAAAAACGCAGTCATTTTTAATGAGCGGGAATATTTTTAAGGATGACATCAGCGTAATAATGACAGTGCGATCAAAAGTCGCACAAAGTAAGCATATGATTGGATATAAATGATGTTGCATTAAATGCGGGCAATTAAATGCAATGAGACGTGCTAAATCTGAACCGTTGATCTTGATGAAAATTTCAAAAACCAAAAACACGTCCTTTCATAACCCATATATACTCATTCTTTCGATTTTCTCTCACACCGAAAACTATTCATCTTCAAAAATAAGAAAGCAAGTCTCTTTTCTCTCTCAAAACCCTACCAGTTCACAAAGCTAGCTCATCAAGATTTAATCGGTAAAATTCTCTAGAAATGGCACCAAAGACAGATTTCGTCAAGTTATCGAGAAAGCAAATCCACACAGATCAATGTGGATTTTGAAGGGATGATAAAGCAGGTTCCAATGAAACCCTTGTGAAGAAGATAGCGGATAAGATCGAGAAATCCGGACTGAAACCATTCCTCATGATGGATTTCCGATGACATACGTTGAAGAGGTCGTGCAGTTTTACGTCAACGCTGAGGTGCAGGACGAAGGGATTAAGTCCTTTGTCCACCGCAAGGACATTCTAATCACCGCAGGACCTTGTGGAGCACTGTTTATTGCCATCGGAGGGCATGCCAGAGATATATGAAGCCGACGTCAAGTTGGCTGCTGCATGGAAGGAAGTAGCCAAACCTGAATGTGCTGCAAAAGTCATCTACGCAGATGAGAAGAAATCGCCTGAAGGGCGATTATCACAAACCGATGGATATCGCCGCAGCAAAGTGTGTGGATAAAGTTTGAAGCTTCAATCACCGCCCAAGACTAAGCCGATCGTAATGGCCGCGATAATGCAAGAGAAGAAAGTTAACCGGGCTGAGTTCGTATCACATTAATTTGCAAACATTGCGAATAAATCGTTCAAGGAGGATGGATCCTTTGGAGGATCACTCGGCTATGGCCTAGTTATTGGCCACTTGATGGAAGTGAAGGGCATTCCCCTTCAGCATGGAAAGTCTTTCCATGTGAACAAGAAGATGTTTAGGGCTAACCTCTCAGGAGCCCAAAAGAGAGCCCATGCAAAGAGAGCGGACACAAGCGAGGGAAAATCAGCTGACCCCAAGGAGACAGCCGTTGCCTCTCCTCCGAAGAAGAAAGCTGCCCATGCAAACAGAAAAGATAGCTGCCTCGCGGTAAAAACAAAAGGCGCACTCCGCCCCTGCGGCCGTGTCTCCCCGCCCACGCAGCGAGGCGGAGAAGGAACCCCAAATACCTTCTCCGACCATCAAAAAGAAGAGGACTGCCAAGCCAAGAAAGGCAGCTCCTCAGTTAAAGAAAGATGCACCAGCCCCCGCCGCCAAGGAAGCTGAGGAAGAAGTATCCAAACCAGAACTTCCTCTGGTAAGGACAAAAAGAAGAAGAAGAATAACCAAGCTCTGAGCTTGAGAAGACAAATGAGTCCGCCACTCAGTGGAAAAATCTCCGAGACTGCCAAGAAGTGCGTCTCTAGAAGTTGTTGATGAAATGACCAAGTATCCGAGGCCGATCAAGCGAGAGGCAAAAGAAGACTCAACCGCGGTGGATAGAAAAGTGAGGAAAAAGAAGAGAGAGAAAGAAAATCTCCTGATGAAAGAGTTGTGTCCCCACCTGCCCCCGATGCTGCTGAAGGAGCTGAGCAGCAGAGTATGTTGCCTTCCATTCCTGAAAAGGAAGGGCAACAACAAGAGGATGAAGATGACGATGTGATGGTGGTTTCTCCTGTATACCCAGACATTCAGCGCCATCTACGTGAATGGCGAGCATGGAAGCTGAGTCACTCGAGGGTACAATTTGAACGCCCTGAATTCATTGAGGAAGAGGAAGAATTGCTGAATTTCTAGGATTTACCACCGTGCTTCGTGCACTTCATGAAGATAATCGCCGGATATCTTGCATATTTTCAAGGAAAAAGAAAAGGAGAGATTAGCAGAGGAAGCTGATGCTCGTGAGAAAGCCAGGATTTGTCCTCTCACTGGAACCAGCGAGCATACTCATCCTCATCTTGATGTGCTCTCAGATAGTGATGAGGACATGGATCCCATTCTTGCACAAGAAAAGTTGGACACGCAAGAAGCCGGGAATCCACATTGATGCATGAGAAAGAGCCGATGGAAGGACCAGGAGAGTCCTCCAAATCACAGCTGGAGATTGATCCGTTGGGAATGGTACAGCAGATTGCCACAGTTATTGCTGCAACCACTTCCCCAGTTCACTCAGAGGACGGATCTCAGGGAAATGGAGATGGCACTGGGAACTTGGGCATCCAAGTTGAGGCAACCCCTATTGAAGGTGTCTTACCACCTGGCCACACGGCTCAACACTCAAAGGAAAAAATGAGTCCGGAGCAAAGTAACCCCAACATAAGTCACCTTTCCTAGTGAGCCACCGAGGGGGAAACTCACCCACCTGCAGCCTAGGTCGGAGGATGTGCAGATGACTCCACAATGCGAGAAAGGAGGCGAAGTGGAGAAGGAAAAAGAAATAGAACAACAACAAGTTGTCACCTTAAGCTCGGACAAGATTAAGTCTGTCTCAATCAAGTGCCAACAGCCTTTGCAGTCGAGGACGCGCGGCCGATGCGATTGAGGCATAGGATGGATCTGCCCCGGGAGTTAACACTCTATGCAATGAAAGTGCAATCCACGGAGTTGAGACTCTTGTGGATGCCACTGCAGAAGACCCTAAGACAGCTGCGCCTGTCGAAGGGATTGTACAAGGCCCCGCTGCAGTTTAGACTGCAGGAGGTAATGAAGGCCTAGGGGAGGTTGAGACTTCCCTAGGTAAAAGTCAAGGAGATAAGAGCATTCCTCATAACATAATTGTTGATTCAGAGGAGGAAATCAGCGCTCTTCATGACTCCCAGGATGATCCTGATACAACATTCTTGGGATCCGTAGATGAATCTGAATCAACCCCTGCCAAAGAGGACCCAGCTGAGGATGTTCTGCCAAGTACGAGCAAGCCAGAATTCAAGGCTGCTCGACAAACTTTCAATTTTAATGATGAACCAAATCCTCATGTTTCATCATATTCCGATGACGCTGATGGTGCAGCTGAGGACACGCCAATTCATTTAGCAGAAATCACTGAGGCCGAAGAAGCTGTTAAGACAGCTGAGGCTCAGTCAGCTGGCCAACCCTCACACCAAGGTCCAGCTGAAACCGAGTCATCTGCGCAAGCTTCCACAGCTGCAGCAGAGTCGACTCAACTAGGCACATCACAGGCTCGAACGACTGTACATTGCATACCTTACGTCCGTGATGATGCTTTCGAAGAGACTTTTCCTTTTTCAATTGAGGTGCCTGACCTTGTAGAAGAAACAGCTCGTGAGTGGAAACGGTACCACAAACTCCGATCCAGTGATTCCCACCGACTCCATTGTCCCAATGAGTTCGATTTTGATGTCGCTTGGCCACCACCGAGACCGAGGTAACAATCGAAGTGCGTGAAGTCTTCAAGACTATCCTTCGAGAGATTGAGAAAATTGAAAGGCACCAGGCCTCGCTGGATATGCTACCGACAACAGGATTGTGTTGAGGATCGAGAGAATGGTGTCAACAAAGCAGAGTACAATGCGATTCGAACAAGTCGATACTTCAAAGCATTGTACAACAAAATGCCGATCCGGGAGCGCCGATAACGTCGACATGAAGAAGAGGATGCAAGAAAATATTGACTGAATGCATGCCTCTCATACTATCAAATGGAATGGGCTGCAAGAATTTCACAGGAAAGAACTTCTGCGTGTAGAGGAAAATATGAATGCCAAGTTCAGCCTCCTTATGGCTGAAATGAAACTAGTGGCAGCTGAATCCAAAGCCACCCGCTCAGAATTTCGAACAACATACTCCGCAGCCAGACTCAAGCGTAACTCGCCTATCAGCCGCTTAGATTTTATGCTCAGGGGATGTTTCAGGGTTTCCTCTCTCCTTTGATGATGCCAAAAAGGAGGAAGAGGAATACCTGAAGATGTTTAAAGGATCAGCAGATGAGAAGGAGAAAGAGACAGTTGTTGAGAAGAAGAGGGAAACAGCTGAAGAACAGAAGAAGAAAAAGGGAAAAGCTGTTGAGGGGTAAGGATCAAAGGATATGACCCTAATGTTTCCGAAACCCTCAACAAGGCCATGTCACGCCTAGCATAATAATCAAGAAACTTAGGTGACTCTGCCGCTCCAACACTGCTGCAGCCTATGTCTTAGAAGAGAAAAATCGTAGAAGCAGGGATGAAGGAGGTTGAAAGAAAGATGGATGCCCGTGTTCTAGAAGTGTTGAAACACCCGGAGGCATTCCGCAGAGAAAAGACACCGATGCCATTCCGATGACGGAACGAGCCAAGATCCATTGAAAAGTTCAAAACGCCGAGTCCGAGGGATACTTCAAGGATATGTCTTCGGGAGAAAGGTGCAAGCAAATGCGAAGAAAGGCGACAAGCGGCGAGACTACTAGCGATCACTCTGTTTGGTCACTCACCGAAGAAGAAGACTAAATTACAATATACGCCGAGATGAGGAGGAAGAAGTGGTGGAGGTAGAGGTTTTAAACCTAGACCTCTACCCAAAAACATTGAATACATAGATCCAGGCAAGAAGGGTTGGATCTACTGGGCTGGGTATGATAAAGTAGCCAACCAAGAAGTGGCTAGGAAGAATGCTGAATATGCGAAAAGAATTGAAGAAGAGAACGAAAGACAAGATCAGTTGTGGCAAGAAAGACAGGAAAGAAAAAGAAGAGATGAAGCTGCGAAGAGAGCTTACGAGAAGAAGAAAGCACCTGAAGATGAAAAGAAGAAAAAGAGAGCAGAGGACGACAGAGCTGAAGAAGAAAGAAGGAGGCAATGAAGGTGATGAAGTGTTGATGTCCAACCCTTCATGTATTTTACTATTATAAATGCATATGTATGTAAGTCTTCTGTACGTTGTTGAATAAGAAATTTGTAATTTCTATATTTTTGCGTAGATATAGCATACTATGTTTGCTCTGATACACATTGTAAACAGCTGTGTAAAGGACAGGAATGTTATGATCAATAAAAAGATTGATTCTACGCATACATTCCCTGTTACTGCATTGTCTGTATGTATCTTTGCCATTTACATTTTGTATGTATGTTTTAAGTTTTGGCATCATCAAAAAGGGGGAAATTGTTGGGAAATTTATTGTTTAGATTTTGATGAATGCCATGTAAAACTTAGACTAGAAAGTTGGCACGCCATTTTCCTTGTAATTTGTATTGTCATAGATAGGGTTGTACGAGCTGAGTCAAGTCAGCTATGCCTGGATGTACAAGAAGTCAACTGAAGACTAGGATGAAGACTCCGCTGTGAAGCAGCTGAGTGTGGCAAGGAAGAAATGTCAAGGACTCGATTTTGTTGATAGGAATAACTCAATTGTTAAAGATCGAATTAGCTCAATCGTGGTTTGTTTTCATTGCGGAAGACTTAACACCCTTAAGTTTGGTTTAGTAGAGATTTAAAGCTTGATTTAGTACTTAGAAATTATCAAATGGATAGCAAATATGTCACAGAATTAAACAAATATGATGCGGGAATTAAAGTCTTTAAAATGTAAAAGACACGATAAGTTTTTATAGGGGTTCGAAGATGGGGTAATTCTTCTACTCCTCTCTTCTCCAACTCTGGAGGAATCCACTAGGTATTGATCGATACAAAGTGGTAAGTCCCAGGATACAAGTCTTGATCACACTGGTGACTTGATCCTTTGGGACTCGATCCCGAGACGCCTTGATCACTGTTTGGCTTCTAAACGACTCGGCTTTCTTCAGGCATTTTGCCTTGCTACTACAGCCCACTTGCTCAAGCTCTTTGGATTTGATCACTAAGCCCTCCAAAAGCTCAAGACTTGGTTCAACCTTGAACCTTCCTACAATCCTTCGTGGAATGTAGACCCTTGATTCTTTAGTAATTTCCTCTTCAACTAATTGAAGTTATCCTTCCTTCAGGTGAGTGTTGGATTGATGTTCTTCGTAGTGTAGGCTTGAGGATTAAGCGTTTAATAACTTGAGAATATTTCAGGTTACAAAATGTTTTCTTTCTTGCTTGTATGGTCAAGGTAACCTATGTAATCTCCGTAACCTTTTCTCGAGTTATTCCTCGCCTTTATAGTGATCTTTCAAAAATCGCCCGTTGAAGAGATAGCTTATTTTTGAAAGTCACTTGTGGTTGTTGGCTTTGTCTTTTGCGAGTCCTTGGAATTCCCATTTCCTCGTATGAATTGTTCTTGATTTTCGAGTTCCCGACACGATGTAGTGCTTCCCATTGGTTTATTCCTTTTGCACGCTAAGGACTAAGCACTTCGAGAAAGGTAGCATGGAGATATTACTTGTTTAAGTAATTCTCTTGATTTCCTGGCAACGGATCTTTTGATTATCTCGACTTGACCGCATTTCCTTGCTTTCCCAGGTGACTTAGAGTCTTCCAATCATGGATGACTCTTCCGTCACTTCAACTTGAGACTTGGCTTTTCTTGAGTTGACTTGATCGATACTCCACTCACCGCATCTCATTGCTCCTTGAAGAGAGAGTTCCCGTCTTCTCTTCTTTTATACTCAACTTGTCTCGCAATGAGTCGTCCCTTCTAGTCTCCGCTATCTTCTTGCATGTTTGGGCATAGCCGATTTAACTCACTTGACCAGCCCTATTTATTACAATGCGATTTACAACAAAATTGGGGTGCCAACTTCCTATTCTAAGTTTTACATGGCATTCATCAAAATCTAAACAATAAATTTCCCAACACATACTACCATGTCTTAAAGTGCTCACCCCGAAGCGTGCAAAAGGAATAAACCAATGGGAAGATGTACTCGTGGTCGATTTTGAAAAGCTGAACATTCATTTAATACGAGGAAATGTCAACATCAATGACTGCAACAAGACAAGCCAACGAACACAAGTGATTTTCAAAAATCAGCCTATCTCTTCAACGGGCAGATTTTTGAAAGTTCACTTATAAAAGGTCTGGGAATCTCATTGAGAGAAGGTTACCGAACCACGAACAAACAAGCACTATTCAAATTGTAACTGCAAATATATTCTCAAGTTATTCAAGCAAATCCTCAAGCCTAAATCTCGGAAGGAAATCGATCCAACACTAAGTTGTGAAGGAAAGACAACTTCAAATCTGTTGAAGAGGAAACTTTTGAAGAATCAAAAGGGGTCTACATTCCAAGGAGGATTGTAGAAAGGTTCAAGGTCGAACCAGTCTCAAGTTATTGGAGGGCTTCGTGATCAAATCCAAGAAGCTTGAGCAAGTAAGTCAAGTAACAAAAGCCACTGTGAAGTTCGAGCCTGACGAGGCCGATTGTGTGACCAAGGCATCTCCAGATCGAGTCCCAAGGAGCAAGTCGGTTGTGTGATCAAGACTTGTATCCGGGACCGATAACCACTTTGTACTGATCAATACTTAGTGGATTCCTCCAGGAGTTGGAGAAGAGAGGAGTAGAAGAATTACCCCATCTTCGAACCTCTATAAAAATTATTGTGTCATTTACATTTCAGCATTTTATTTCTGCATATCACTTTATATCTGCTGATAATTTGCTATCCAACTAATACTTAACAAAGTGCTAAAATCAAGTGTTTAAAAGAAAGTTAAACCAAATACAAGGGTGTTAAGTCTTCCGCTGAAAATCTTATCACAGCCAAGTTAAGGTTTAGACTAAACAAATTGAGTTATTCTATCAACGGCTCAATCGAGTCCGTTGAGTGGCTAATCACGATTAACTAACTTAGCTGTCCCCAAGGACTTAGCTGTGTATTTAACTCTGTAATATTTTAAAAGGACTAAAATCGAAAAGGTGGTAAGGTTTATTCAACCCCTCCCCCTTCTAAACCTTACTCTCACCCCTTGAGACCTATATTCGGGTTGTGGTTTAAAATGGAGATCTTCTTGAGAATCCAAACTCTTGGTTCTAACTCTCAAAGTTCAGTCCCTAAATGTCAACATATCCATATTTGGTGTTAAAATTGAGGTCTCAAGTCCAAGAAAAAATATCTTAAAATAAATAGGTTAATTCTTACCTTAATATCCTCAAGTAGTCTCCAAAAATGAATTTCTCTCTTCAAGATTCTAACCTCAACTTGAACTTATATAGGTCAACCACTAAGCTCCAAAAATTCGAATCCTTGAGTCAAAAATTAATTCTTCAATTTTGTCATGAGGAAAAAATACTAAAACCACAATTTCTCACCTTAAATGTGTGTAGTCTTGAATTTCCTCTTCAAGCTTGGAGTCAAGTCTAGGTCTTCTTAATTCTTCAAGAAATGATCTTCTAGGAGTACTTCAACAAGAAAGATTCATCAAGTTAGAAATTGGAGGTATATGTTTGAAGTTTCAAAAAGATAAAATGAAGATGAAAGAAAATATTTTCTCACCTTTGGCTTGTAGTTTTCGGCCTTAAGGAAGAATGAAGGAGAATTTTGTAATTTTTTTATGTATGAAAATAAGGAGAATTTGGAGATTTTGAATAGTGTTAAGATGAAAATGAAATTTGATCCCCTATCTTACATTATGGCCGAATTGTAGGATATTTTTCCATTTTTTTTATATAAAGGGGCTTACTCTTGTTGGAGAGTAAAACAAAACTTGATTCCCCCTAAAAGAGAGAGCTAGGGCCAAAAGTTAATTGGTGTAGGGGAATCATTTTTGTTTTGATTTGTTTTCTTTTTTTAATTAGTAGTAAAGTTGTTGGGAGGAAAAAAAATAGATTCCTCCCTAATTTCCCCCTATGGAAAATGGTGTATGTTGTAGGACGAAATTTTTTGTCTTCTTGTCTTTTGTTAAAGTTGAGGGAAAAGATAAAATGTATAAATATATATAAATGTATAGGACGGTAAAATAAGGATGTGAAATAACAATAATGTGTATATTTCAAAATAAATTGGAAGTTATTTGGAATGTATTATAGAATAAGGTGGAATATTTGTATAAGGATTGAAATGTACTCCTAAATTATCAAGGGGTCCAATATTACTAAAGTCATCTATAGTCGATCAAGAATTAATACTTGAGGAAGAATATAACCGAAAAATAAATAATTGAGTATTATATTTTAATTATAATAGGTATTGCAACACTTAGAAATTTTTGTCACTATACAACATCGTATTATATGTTGAAAAAGTCGGGGCCTCACATACTCTACCTATAAAATTACCAAAATAATTTGAAGCAAATCATTTCTGCAAAACCTTTTTCAATTATTGAGACTACCAACAAGCCTGATACAATTCTTTCCTTATACAAAAGCAAAAAATAAAAACACATATGGCTTTTCTATTTTGATCCTAAAGAATGTAACCCCAAACTATTCCCAACATGGTGGGATTGTTCTAGATCATCTTCTAAAATTCTAAAACCCCAGTACAAAATTCCTTCAATATGTTCAAAAGCCATTAAAAATCCTCACCAGTAGAACAAAAATCCCAACCATTATCCCTCGTTTGTTCAAAATTCTATCTTTCATGGGTTCTCTCATGGACAATTGAATATACTGAACATAAAACTCTAGTGATCCAATGAAGATTCAGGATAAAATGGTGGGACAAATTCAATATTCCGCCTAGTCTTTTCAGTAACATATGTCCAAAACTAGATTACAAGCAAGGTAAAGCTCCTCCGAAGATTTGAAAACGTTTGTACACCACAACACTTAGAATTCTGGTGCATAAATCCCAAATGGCAACCATGCAATCAAGAACAAAAACCGGACAAAATGCAAGCCATCATGTCAAAATACACAATAGAAAAGATTAATCCTCGTCCACCTCAAGATCTATCAATACACTTAGGATATGATAATGAACCTTTTTTGAAAATAGTGGTATGTAAAGAAAATATAATTAATTTTATGTCGGCAACATCAGAAAGCAACGCATGATGTAGCATATATTGTATAATCTCAG
The DNA here is from genome assembly GCA_016081115.2 of Rehmannia glutinosa. Lineage (NCBI taxonomy): Eukaryota > Viridiplantae > Streptophyta > Magnoliopsida > Lamiales > Orobanchaceae > Rehmannia > Rehmannia glutinosa. Next base: position 14,545 of record JABTTQ020000033.1, read on the forward strand.
AGCAAGCAGTGGTTACCGCAGCTAGAATTATAAAACAATTTCAAAAATCTCTAAAATATTATATAAAAAAGAGGGGGATCCCCCCTCACATGAGAAAACAAGTTTTTAGAAGCAAAAACAAGAGAGAAACTTCAGCAAATTCTCCAAAGAGAAATTCATTTCTATCCGTTTTAGATTTTAGAAATATTTTTAAATTCTGAAATATTTTTTAGAGAAGCTTTCACTTGTACTTAGGCAAGCTTCATTTTTAGTTTTTAGTTTTGAGATTCAAGATCCACCATCCGTTTCCTAGAAAGATTTGTATGAACGTGTAATCAAAGTTCCATATATATAAAAGGTTTGATTTAATATTATATCTTTTAAATTCTTCTTATTTAATGCATGTTATAACCGGTTTAACCGCATAACTTTTTAATTCTTTTGTTTATGTTTGATTTGTGGAGACCCTTGCAAAAGTATCCTTGAAAGAAACTGGGGGTACCTCGATTTCTGTCTATTTAATTTCTCTATCATGTTTTCCTTTTCTTCTTATCGTCCTCCCGTTGGTCCTAGTGGTTTCTGGTATAAACAACACAAAATTTAGAATAAATCATTGAAAATTTCATTCATGACTCTTTGGAGTTTAGAAGGAGCATTTTTTAATCCAAGAGACATTACGTTCCATTCACAGTCTGAAAGGGACATTAAATGCAGTTTTACATCATCTTTATCAAAAATTTGGATTTGCCAAAAACCTAATTTCATATCAAATTTAGAGATATAACCTGATTTCATATCAACAACTTTATTCTTCGTTTATATTCATTAAATTTGAGAATTTCTTGAGAATTTCTTTGGCATATCCTTCTTGAGAAATAAATATATCATCATCTCTTTGTTTCAAGTCAATACCAAGATAGTATGACATTAACCTAATGTCCGTCATCTCATACTCCTTGGTCACAGCTCTTGAAATCATCAAACATCTTTATATCATTCCCTAAAAAAATCAAGTCATCCACATACAAGAAAATAAGTAACATATCACTACTTTTGTTCATTTTTACATAGAGAGTTTGTTCATGTCGGCACTTCAGAAAGCCATTTTCTTAAAAATAGTGATCAATTCCACTCACGAGGGGCTTATTCTAGCCTGTACATTGTCCTTTTTTATTTTAAATCTTTATCTTCTTTGTCATTCACCACACAGCCAAAAGGTTGATCAACGTAGATTTCCTCCTCCAAAATTCTATTCAAGAAAGTGGACTTCACATCTAATTGGTAAATTATTCAATGATTTTCGGCTACAACGGGAATGATCAACTGAATAGTTTCAAGATGAGCAATGGGCGCGAATACCTCATAATAATCAATACCAGCCTTCTGTAGGTACCCCTTGGCCACTAATCTGCTTTATACTTTTCTTATCCTCTCTTGCATTTCCATTTATTTTGCAAACTCATTTCACACCGATCGTGTTTTTGTCTTTAGGTAGTGATGCTAACTCTCACATATCATTTTTCTCGATCACATTTATTACTTCATTCATAAATTTCTCCATTTTTCATCACGAGAGGCATCCTTATAACTCTTTATGCCTGAAATCTGCAAATAAACAAAATTGAGTAAAATCACATAAATTACTTATTTCTTCAGTGGCATCATATAATTCACGTAGTCCTCTAAATTTTTTAGGATCTTCACTCGAGCATGCATCATCAAATTGAGCACTTTATGGTGGTGGCATTGATGATGGTGTAGTAGGTTGATTCGGGCCTTTTTTTTCATTATCAAAGAATGGACTATATTATTCATTTTTCTTTTGATCATTCCATTCTCAATCATCTTCTTCATCGGACTCGACATCTCGACTTATCACGTTTTTTCTTATTTTTTGGATTATACAACTTGTAGCCTTTGGAACTTTGATCATGGCCGATAAATATATATTTTTCACTTTTATCATCATGTTTGGTTATATTCTCATTCGGAACATTAGTGTATGTTATGCTTCCAAAAACCCACAATTGGGAAACAATTGGCTTATAGCCATTCCAAGGTTGTTAAGGTGTTTTTCCAAGTACACTTTTAGTGTAACATCAAATCATCAAGTAGATTGCAGAAGAAATAGTTTTGTCCCAAAACTACTCTGGCATATATATTTTTGCTTTTCAACATACTTCTCGCCATGTTAAGAATATTCCGGTTCTTTCACCCGGCTACTCCGTTTTGTTGTGGTGAATATGGAGTTGTCATAAGATGATGAATGCCATTTTTCTCACAATATTTTTTCTAATTGATCTGATGTGAATTCACCACCTCTCACTACAACATAAATGACATTAAGTAAGACAAATTTTGTAGCACTTTTTATATAAGGTACATATGTAACACATGTTTGTAACGTTGTGTATATTATAATATCTATGTAACACTTTTGTAGCACTTTATCAATATGTAACGCTTATATGTAACACTTTTAAATAAGTAACACTTTTTAAGTATCACTTTTTTTGTTATTTCTTTTGTAACGCAAATAGGTATCACTTTATTTAAGAAGAACTCTTGGCAACACTATATTTTATTAAATGTAACACTTTTTAGGCTATATTTTAGTAACACAAAATTATATAACTATCATTAAATCATGTCAATGATTTATTTAATTAATTGATGTCACAAAATAGGTGAAGACAAAAAAAAATCACCAAACCTAAAAATTGTAGACATCATGTACTCTGCTTTTTTAATGAATTTTTATTTTCTTTTTATAAAGTATTTTAGTTTTGCTATTATTTTTTATTTTTTACGGAGGTTATTAATTCCGTCGTAATGTCGACGGAAAATGTGTATGTATGTATTTTATTATTATTATTTATTTATTTATTAATTTTTACTAACGTAGACCAATTTCATCATTGATTCTTTTTTTTGCCAATGAAAATTGATGTTGTCGGTAATTACTTAGGAATTTTTTCCATCGGTAAATTATTTTTTTATTATTTATTTATATTTTAATTTTTTTACTGTTAGAACTCTTTTATCTGTCGGTAAATTAATTTTATACTTTTGCATATTTTTTATTTTTATTGATTGAATATTTATCAGCCGATAAATTTATTTTATATATTTTGATATTTTTAATTTTTGTGTCCTTTAATATATAAATAATATGATTTTCAAACTATATACTATAAAATATAAAATTTGATATATATTGTGTATAATATAATTTAATACATATATTATTTAATACAATCATTATTATATAAAATATATTATATATACATATAATACAATTTTTATACAACTTTAATATATATATATATATGTGTGTGTATGTGTATATATAAAATAAAGCAAAAGTTGTAATAAGAATCAACTTAGCGTAGTGGTAAACTGTCACTTTCACACATAACAGGTCGTGGGTTCGAATCTACTTGGTGGCAAAAAATAGTATTTCTACGAAGTGCTACAAAAAAAGTGTTACATAAGATTCATATGTAACACTTTAGAAGTATTTTTTTTAAAGTGTTATAAATATAAAAAGTGTTACATAAGATTCATATGTAACACTTTAGAAATATTGCTTCAAAGTGTTACCAATAGAGAACTTGTTGGGAAATTTATTGTTTAGATTTTGATGAATGTCATGTAAAACTTAGAATAGAAAGTTGGCACCCCATTTTCCTTATAATTTGTATTGTAATAGATAGGGTTGTATGAGCTGAGTTAAGTCAGCTATTCCTGGATATACAAGAAGTCAACTGAAGACTAGGATGAAGACTGCAATGTGAAGCAGCTGAGTGTGACAAGAAAGAAATGTCAAAGACTCGACTGAAGGAGTATCAGCTGAGATACAGTTGTGTGAAGAGTCAGTCAAGTCAACTCAAGAATCCAAGTCTCAAGTTGAAGTGACAAATGAGTCTTTCAATCATTGGAACAGACTCAAGTCACCTGGGAAAAGGCAGCTACAAAGAGGAGTTAACTGAAAAGAATCCGTTGCACAAAAGTCAAGAATATTACTTAAATAAGTAATACTTCCATGCTGCCATGTCTTAAAGTGCTCAGTCCCAGAAGCGTGCAAAAGGAATAAACCAATGGGAAGCATCGCACTCGTGTCGAACCGAAAAGTCGGACATTCATTTAATACGGGGAAAGGTCTACATCTCAAGATTGAAGACCAATAAAAGACAAGCCAACGAACACAAGTGACTTTTGAAAATCAGCCTATCTCTTCAACGGACAGATTTTTGAAAGTTCACTATAAAAGGCTGAGAAATCACTTTGAGAAGAGGTAAACCTTGATTACCTGAACAACGAACAAACAAGTATTATTCATAATGTAACCTGCAGAAATATTCTCAAGTTATTCAAGCAAATCCTCAAGCCTAACTCTCGAAGGAAATCGATCCAACACTACGCTGTGAAAGAAAGACAACTTCAAACTATTGAAGAGAAAACCTTTGAAGAAGCAAAAGGGGTCTACTTTCCAAGGAGGATTGTAGAAAGGTTCAAGGTCGAGTCAGTCTCAAGTTATTGGAGGGCTTCGTGATCAAATCCAAGAAGCTTGAGCAAGTAAGTCAAGTAACAAGGCAGCCGCCCCGTGAAGAAGTTCGAGTCGGACGAGAAGCCGCTTAGTGATCAAGGCATCTCCAGATCGAGTCCCAAAGGAGCAAGTGTTTGTGTGATCAATACTTGTATCCGGACCGATAACCACTTTGTACTCGATCAATACTTAGTGGATTCCTCCGGGGAGTTGGAGAAGAGAGGAGTAGAAGAATTACCCCATCTTCGAACCTCTATAAAAATTATTGTGTCATTTACATTTCAAAGATTTCATTTCGCACATCACTTTATATCTCACGATAATTTGCTATCCAACTGATAATTAACAAAGTGTTAAAACCAAGTGTTAAAACAAAATTAAAGGGTGTTAAGTCTTCTACTGAAAATCTTATCACAACCGAGTTAAGGTTTAGACTAAACAGCTGAGTTATTCTATCAACAGTTCAATTGAGTCCGCTGAGTGGCTAACTCGTTGGTTAACTAACCTAAATTTGTCCCCAAGGACTTAGTTGTGTATTAACTCTGTAAGATTTTAAAAGGACTAAAATCGAAAAGTTGGTAAGGTTTATTCAACCCCCCCTCTAAACCTTACTCACACCCCTTAGGACCTATAAGTGGTATCAGAGCGGTTGGTTCATTGAGCCTTCCGCACTGGTTACTGAACTAGATCTCCAATCTTTCAAAGAAATCCTTTTAACACTTGTTCTTTCAAAACCTATTTTTATTCAGCAAAGTTATTATCATAGAAGCAAATTTGACACGCATTCCCATGTTCACTATTGAGGAGTTTGATGATCAGAAATTCGTGATGATGTGCTCATCTATCCGCTTTTACATGACGAAATGTGGCTGGTGATAGAGGATGGGCTACTGCAAATATTGAAAGTAAACACAGCTGCAAGGAGAGCAGCTGCAGCCGAAGGAGAAAAAACCGTAGCTGAAGCAAGACCAACCTTAGTTGAAAAACCAAGGACTGAATGGACTAATGATGACAGAATAAGATACAACTTGGACAACATGCCCAAGGATATTCTCTACAAGACTGGACAAAGCAATGTTCAATAAAGTCAAGTCATACAAAACAAAGAAAAGAAATGGGATAAATTAACTTTAATTTGTGAAGGATCGAGCAAATTAAAGAAAACAAATTATCTCGTTGTTGTTCAAAAAATTGAGAACTTTAAAATGCTTGCAGTGAGACAATGGATGTTGGATGCTAGATTCACTCGAAATTACAAATGAGCTCTCAGCACTTGGAAAGGAATACAAATAGAAGGAGATGTGTATGAAGATTCTAAGGAGTCTACCAGCTGAATGGGAAATGAAGACCATGGCTCTAAGGCACTCGATGGACCTATCAAAAACATCCAATCATGAGCTATTCTCAGACCTCAAAGCTTATGAATTTGAGCTGAGAAGAAAGGATCAAGAGGAGATAGATGTACCCAAAACAGTTGCACTTATAGTCAAGGATGGAAAGAGAGCTGAGGTTAAGGAAGCTATTGACCAGGAGGAAATTGCCTTGATGGTTAAAAGATTCAACAAGTTCTTCAACAAGAACTATAAAAGAAACAAGGGTGAATTCTCCAGGAGACATTAAGCTCCCACCAAGTCAAGGGGAGAAAGGCCACCCAAGAGAGCTGAGCATCAAAAGGTTGAATACCAGAGAGCTGATAATCCAAGAACGGAAAGAGCTGATCAAAGAGTTGAGAACCTGTGTTGGGCGTAGACAAGCGGGGAATGACACTTTGCTATTGACTATCCATATCCCGTAGTCAATAAATACAGGAATGAAGAAGAAAGAAGAGTCTTGAGAGAAAGAAGACATGAAAAGAAAAAGGCTATGTTGGTCGCAGAGATGCCGAGACAAACCTAAGTCCAAAGAAGAAATGGACTCGAGAGTAGTGAAGCCGACTACTCAAGTGACTCTGAAGAAGAAGCATTGATCCGTCTAATGGCTAAAGAACAAGATCAACCCGACCAAGAAGATGAGGTACACTCTAACTCATCTCACTCAGATTGTAGTGATAGTGATTGTGACAAACACACTTCATCACCCACTGATCTTTATGATTCATTAGGCAAAATGATGAAAAAGTTTGAGCACATTAAATCCTCACACACACTATTAAATGAGGAAAACAAATTACTCAAAGCCAAAACTCACGGTGACTCAAGGAGCCGAGTACTCTAAGTCACTTAGTGATGAGAACAAAGAGTGAAAATTTGAATATGCAAAACTAATAGCAGATATAGCTGTTATAGAAAAGAGTGAAAATGATCTCAAAAATGTGATTGCATCTTTCACAAAGGCATCTAAATCATTGGATGACCTTATTATGAGCCAAAAAGAGTGTGGAGATAAAACTGGCATAGGATTCAATTCGTTTGTACACAGTCAAACTCCTAGAGTGATTTTGGAAAAAGGATCTTCAAGTAATGAAGCATCTCAAAAATCCAAGACACCAAATGTTGCACCCACATTCACTCCAAAGCACAATTACAAACAAACTGGCATAGGATATAGAGGAAAAGGAAAATAGCCAGTTGAGTATGCTGAGAGGACAGCTGAGAAGAAATCCAGCAGAGTTCCTCAGCAAACTCCAAATAGGAAGTACTCTGTGAAGAATAAATAGAGCTACCAAAAACCACAGAAGTTTTATCAAAGAAACACACATGATGGGAATGGTAGAAACTACCCAAGCCAAGCTGATTAGAATAATGTGAAATATCAAAGAAAGACCTATGGAATATGCTTCAAATGGCAAAGGCATATAACTCAAAGAAAGGTCATTCCAAAGGAAAAAGAGCTATCATCAAGACACAAATGCACCTAGGCATTACACTCTGAAACATCACAGCTACCCAAAGAAGGCAATTGCTAAGATACACACATAGGCATACAGACAAAAGAGACAGTTGTATGAACTAATGCCCCCAAGCAATTTGCCAAAGTAAATTATGATTATGGCACAGATAGATGGCAACCTCTTATAGTCGATCATTTGGCTATAGGTTGGTTGGATCATCTTACAACACTAACCCCTAAGGACCAGGCAAGTATGGGTAACTAAAAATCGATTTCATTGATTGGGTTCAAGGTGTGAGTGCCAAGGAACTGGTACATGGATAGTGGCACATTTCCCGGACACATGACAGAAATAAGAGAAATCTGTCAAAATTCAAGGAGATTAGAGGCGCAAAAGTCATATTTGGAGGAAATGAAGCTCGGGGAAATAAGAGGCCTTTGGATCCATCAAGAAAAATGGATTAGAAATCACAGATGTTGCATATGTTGAAGGTCTCAACTTCAATCTACTAAGCATCGGCCAACTCTGTGATAAGGGTTATAATATTGGATTCAATATGGGAGTGTGCCAAATTAAAGACACTGAATAAAACTGGCAAATGATTCAATTCGTTTGTACACAGTCAAACTCCCAGAGTGATTTTGGAAAAAGGATCTTCAAGTAATGAAGCATCTCAAAAATCCAAGACACCAAATGTTGCACCCACATTCACTCCAAAGCACAATCACAAACAAACTGGCATAGGATATAGAGGAAAAGGAAAATAGCCAGTTGAGTATGCTGAGAGGACAGCTGAGAAGAAATCCAGCAGAGTTCCTCAGCAAACTCCAAATAGGAAGTACTCTGTGAAGAATAAATAGAGCTACCAAAAACCACAGAAGTTTTATCAAAGAAACACACATGATGGGAATGGTAGAAACTACCCAAGCCAAGCTGATTAGAATAATGTGAAATATCAGCAAAGACCTATGGAATATAAGCCTAAATGGCAAAGGCATATAACTCAGCAAAGGTCATTCCAAAGGAAAAAGAGCTATCATCAGCACACAAATGCACCTAGGCATTACACTCAGAAACATCACAGCTACCCAAAGAAGGCAATTGCTAAGATACACACATAGGCATACAGACAAAAGAGACAGTTGTATGAACTAATGCCCCCAAGCAATTTGCCAAAGTAAATTATGATTATGGCACAGATAGATGGCAACCTCTTATAGTCAGATCATTTGGCTATAGGTTGGTTGGATCATCTTACAACACTAACCCCTAAGGACCCAGGCAAGTATGGGTAACTAAAAACTGATTTCATTGATTGCAGGTTCAAGGAACAGCTGAGTGTCAAGGAACCTGGTACATGGATAGTGGTTGTTCCAGACACATGACAGGAAATAAGAGAAATCTGTCAAAATTCAAGGAGATTAGAGGCGCAAAAGTCATATTTGGAGGAAATGAAGCTCCAGGGGAAATAAGAGGCACTGGATCCATCAAGAAAAATGGATTAGAAATCACAGATGTTGCATATGTTGAAGGTCTCAACTTCAATCTACTAAGCATCAGCCAACTCTGTGATAAGGGTTATAATATTGGATTCAATATGGGAGTGTGCCAAATTAAAGACATCGAATAAAATCGCAAATGATTCAATTCGTTGTACAGTCAAACTCGAGTGATTTTGGAAAAAGGATCTTCAAGTAATGAAGCATCTCAAAAATCCAAGACACCAAATGTTGCACCCACATTCACTCCAAAGCACAATCACAAACAAACTGGCATAGGATATAGAGGAAAAGGAAAAATGACCCGAGTTGAGTATCCGAGAAGACAATCGAGAAGAAATCCACAGAGTTCCTCGGCAAACTCCAAATAGGAAGTACTGTGAAGAATAAATAGAGCTACCAAAAACCCTTAAGTTTTATCAAAAAACACACATGATGGGAATGGTAGAAACTACCCAAGCCAAGTCGATTGGAATAATGTGAAATATCAAAAGACCTATGGAATATAAGCCTCAAATGGCAAAGGCATATAACTCAAGAAAGGTCATTCCAAAGGAAAAAGAGCTATCATCAGCACACAAATGCACCTAGGCATTACACTCATAAACATCACAGCTACCCAAAGAAGGCAATTGCTAAGATACACACATAGGCATACAGACAAAAGAGACAGTTGTATGAACTAATGCCCCCAAGCAATTTGCCAAAGTAAATTATGATTATGGCACAGATAGATGGCAACCTCTTATAGTCAGATCATTTGGCTATAGGTTGGTTGGATCATCTTACAACACTAACCCCTAAGGACCCAGGCAAGTATGGGTAACTAAAAACTGATTTCATTGATTGCAGGTTCAAGGAACAGCTGAGTGCCAAGGAACCTGGTACATGGATAGTGGTTTATTCCGACACATGACAGGAAATAAGAGAAATCTGTCAAAATTCAAGGAGATTAGAGGCGCAAAAGTCATATTTGGAGGAAATGAAGCTCCAGGGGAAATAAGAGGCACTGGATCCATCAAGAAAAATGGATTAGAAATCACAGATGTTGCATATGTTGAAGGTCTCAACTTCAATCTACTAAGCATCAGCCAACTCTGTGATAAGGGTTATAATATTGGATTCAATATGGGAGTGTGCCAAATTAAAGACACTGAATAAAACTGGCAAATGATTCAATTCGTTTGTACACAGTCAAACTCCCAGAGTGATTTTGGAAAAAGGATCTTCAAGTAATGAAGCATCTCAAAAATCCAAGACACCAAATGTTGCACCCACATTCACTCCAAAGCACAATCACAAACAAACTGGCATAGGATATAGAGGAAAAGGAAAACAACCAGTTGAGTATGCTGAGAAGACAACTGAGAAGAAATCCAGCAGAGTTCCTCAGCAAACTCCAAATAGGAAGTACTCTGTGAAGAATAAATAGAGCTACCAAAAACCCCAGAAGTTTTATCAAAAAAACACACATGATGGGAATGGTAGAAACTACCCAAGCCAAGCTGATTGGAATAATGTGAAATATCAGTAAAGACCTATGGAATATAAGCCTAAATGGCAAAGGCATATAACTCAGCAAAGGTCATTCCAAAGGAAAAAGAGCTATCATCAGCACACAAATGCACCTAGGCATTACACTCAGAAACATCACAGCTACCCAAAGAAGGCAATTGCTAAGATACACACATAGGCATACAGACAAAAGAGACAGTTGTATGAACTAATGCCCCCAAGCAATTTGCCAAAGTAAATTATGATTATGGCACGAGATAGATGGCAACCTCTTATAGTCGATCATTTGGCTATAGGTTGGTTGGATCATCTTACAACACTAACCCCTAAGGACCAGGCAAGTATGGGTAACTAAAACCGATTTCATTGATTGAGGTTCAAGGACCGGTGAGTGCCAAGGAACCTGGTACATGGATAGTGGTCATTCCAGGCACATGACAGAAATAAGAGAAATCTGTCAAAATTCAAGGAGATTAGAGGCGCAAAAGTCATATTTGGAGGAAATGAAGCTCTAGGGGAAATAAGAGGCATCGGATCCATCAAGAAAAATGGATTAGAAATCACAGATGTTGCATATGTTGAAGGTCTCAACTTCAATCTACTAAGCATCAGCCAACTCTGTGATAAGGGTTATAATATTGGATTCAATATGGGAGTGTGCCAAATTAAAGACACTGAATAAAATGAAGTAGTGTTGCAAGGATCCAGACAAAAGAACATGTATGTGGTAGATTGGTCGACTGCCACACCAAGCACTTGTCTGCTAGCAAAAGAGTACAAACCGAATCAAGTTGGTTGTGGCACAAGAAGCCGAGTCATCTGAATTTCAAGACAATTAACAAGCTTGCAAGGAGTCATCTTGTGGAAGGACTGCCAGACTTAGTGTATAAGAAAGAAAGTGTATGTGATGCATGCCAGATGGGAAAGCAGATCAAATCATCATTCAAAGAGAAGTCTAGTCCATCTTCAACAAGAATATTGCATTTGTTGCATATGGATTTATTTGGTCCAGTTAAGCCAGCTAGCATAAGTGGAAAGAAATACACTTTAGTGGTGGTGGATGATTATTCAAGATATACATGGACAATTGCAAAAAGAAGGAAACCCTGCAGAAGTTACCTCAGCTCATGAGAAGAGTCCAAAATAAGAAGAGTCAAACCATTATAAAAATAAGGTCTGATAGAGGAACTGAGTTTGTCAATGGGATAATTACTCAGTATTGTGTTGAAAATGGTATTGCTCATGAGTTATCTACAGCAAGGACTCCACAGCAGAATGGAGTAGCAGAAAGAAGAAACAGAACTCTCAAAGAAGCTGCGAGGACCATGTTAGCTGAAGTTGGATTGCCAAAGAGATTTTGGGTTGAAGCCATAAACACTGCATGCTATACTCAAAATATATGCATGATTAACAGACAGCTGACAAAGACTCCCTATGAAATATGGACAGGGAGAAAGCCAAATGTTGCATATTTTAGAATATTTGGATGTAACTGCTTCATCCACAACAATGGCAAGGATAATCTAAAGGCTTTTGATGCTAAAGTCGATGAAGGTATCTTTTTGGGATACTCAAACAAAACCAAAGCCTACAGAGTGCCGAACAAGAGGACTATGGTCACAGAAGAGTCTATCCATGTGGTTTTTGATGAACCTAGTGTAAATGGGAAAGACATTGAAGAGTTAGCTGATAAGCTGAATCAACCAACTATGCAGAAGAGTCCTTATGTTGAAGCAGAAACTGGAGCAATTAATCAAGATGAAGATAAGTCTGCTGAGTCTCAAAGACAGCTGGAAAATCTGCAGCTGAATGAGGATGAAAGAGTTGCTCAAGAAAACACAGCTGCAAGACGAATGAACCCAGCTGATTTACTCCAACCTGGTGTGAGATGGCTGAGAGACCATCCACCAGAGCTAGTCATTGGAGATGTAAGAGATGGTGTAAGAACCAGATCCAGAGCTCAACAAGAAGCAATGTTCACTTGTTTTATCTCCCAAATAGAGCCAAAAGATGTGTCACAAGCATTGGATGACACACATTGGATTCAAGCCATGCAAGAAGAGTTGAATCAATTTGAAAGGAACAAAGTATGGGAATTGGTGCAGAGACCAACCCATCAAAATGTAATTGGAACAAAATGGGCTCTGTGGTAAGAAACAAAGCAAGATTGGTAGCCAAAGGGTATTGCCAAGAAGAAGGAATAGATTTTGATGAAACATTTGCTCCTGTTGCAAGATTGGAAGCAATAAGGATGTTTCTTGCCTATATTGCACACAAGAACTTCATTGTATATCAAATGGATGTGAAAAGTGCATTTTTAAATGGATTGTTGGAAGAAGAAGTCTATGTTGAGCAACCTCCAGGCTTTGAGCAGAAGACTCTTGGAGACAAGGTGTACAAACTAAAGAAAGCTCTATATGGATTGAAACAAGCACCAAGAGCTTGGTATGATACATTATCTCAATTTTTGACAGATAATGGATTCACCAAAGGCAGAGTGGAGAGAACACTCTTCAGAATTCAAGATGAGGAGAGTATATTGTTTGTTCAAATATATGCGGATGACATCATCTTTGGATCCACAAACAAGGAGCTATGTGATAAATTCTCGAACCTCATGCAAGGCAAATTTGAAATGAGCATGATGGGAGAGCTGACATTCTTCTTAGGACTTCAAGTTAAACAGCTGAAGGATGGAACTTTCATAAGTGAAACAAAGTACACCAGAGATTTAATGAAGAAATTTGGTATGGAAGAGAAGTCTTCTATAAAAATACCAATGAATACATCAGTCAAGATGGACATGGATGCAGATGGCAAGCCTGTGGATCAAACAAGATACAGAGCACTTATTGGATCATCGCTTTATCTAAACAAAGAAGCGTTTTTACATCACCTTTGCAAGTAGGAGTATGTGCGAGATTCCAATCGCTCCAAAGGAAAGTCACATGATCATGCAGCCTAAGAGAATCCTAAGATATTTAAAGGGATGCCAAGAAGTCGGCTTATGGTATCCAAAGGAAGGTGGATTCAAGCTAATTGGTTACTCGGACTGACTATACTTCGGATGTAGAGTTGGAAGAGTACTTCGTGTACATGTCAAATGCTTGGAAAGATTAGTTTCTTGATTTAGCAAGAAGCAAAACTCAATAGCCACATCCACAACTGACGCAGAATACATAGCTGCAGGCAGTTGTTGTGCCCAAGTCTTATGGATGAGACAACAGCTGAGAGATTATGAAATTGAAGAAAAAGAAATTCCAATTATGTGTGATAACACAAGTGCTATTGCAATCACTCGTAATCTCGTATTGCATTCAAGAACAAAGCACATTGATGTCAGATATCATTTTATAAGAGATCATGTTGAAAAGAAAGACATCACCTTGGAATACATCTCAACTGATAATCAGTTAGCTGACATATTCATCAAACCCTTATGTGAATCAAGATTTGAAGAGCTTAAGCATGAGCTAGGGTTAATTGAGCTGAGTTGATACTCAGAAGACTCAATGAGAAGAGATGGAATGTGAGAAGATGAATCAGCCAAGTGAATCAGCCGTATTGGGAAGTCAACTGTATCGAGTTAGCTGACAGCTGAGTCACTATACGAAAAGAGAGAAGAAGAGTTGAGTCATTTAAGGAGTAAGTTGAGTTATTTATGAGCTAAGTGACAAAAACGCAGTCGTTTTTTAATAAGCGGGAATGTTTTTAAGGATGACGTTAGTGTAATTATGACGATGCAGTCAAAAGCTGCACAACAAGCATATGATTGGATATAAATGCTGCCGCATTAAATGCGAGCAATTAAATGCAATGAGACGTGCTAAATCTGAGCCCTTGATCTCGATCAAAATTCAAAAACCAAAAACACGTCCTTTCATAACCCATATATACTCATTCTTTCAGTTTTCTCTCTCACATTGAAAACTGTTTATCTTCAAAACTAAGAAAGCAAGTCTCTTTTCTCTCTCGAAACCCTACCTGTTCTCAAGGCAAGTTTATCAAGTTTTAATCGGTAGAATCCTCTAAAAATGGCACCAGCACATGATTTCACTAAGCTAGCAAAACAAATCCACACCGGTTCAACTGTGGATTTTGAAGGAATGATAAAACAGGGTTCCGATGAAACCCTTGTGAAGAAGATTGCGGATAAGATCGAAATCCCGATCAAACCCTTCCTCACGATGGAGTACCATATGACGACGTTGAGGAGATCGATCGACGATTTTACGCCAACATCGCGGGTGCGGGGCAGACGGCGATTAAATCCTCCGTCCACCGCAAGGACATTCTAATCACCGCAGCGACCTTGCGAGCAATCGTTTTTTGCCGTCGGAGGGCATGCAGAAATATATGAAGCCGACGCCAACTTGGCCGCCGCATGGAAAGAAGTAGCCAAACTGAATGTGCCGCAAAAGTTGTCTACACACCGAGAAGAAATCTTTGAAGGAGGATTATCATAAACTAATGGATATCGTTGCGAAGTGTGTAGACATGAAGTTTGGCAGCTTCAATCAGCTGTCCAAAACCAAGCTGATCGTCATGGCTGTGATCATGGAAGAAAAGAAGATTAATTGGGCTGAATTCATTTACAGCAGACTTTGCCAGAATATTGGCAACAAGTCTTTCAAGGAGGATGGATCCTTTGGAGGATCACTTGGCTATGGCCTAGTCATTGGCCATCTGATGGAGGTGAAGGGTGTTCCCCTTTGACATGGAAAGATATTCCATGTCAACAAGAAGATGTTCCGGGCCAATCTCTCAGGAGCCCAGAACAGAGCCTATGCCACAAGGGCTGACACTAGTGAGGGGGAATCAGCTGACCCCGTTGACACAGCTGTTTCCTCCCCTCCTAAAAAGAGAGTTGCCCATGCAGAGGGAAAGAAGAAAGCTGCTCCTGCAGCAAATAAGAAAGACGCACCTTCCCCTGCAGCCGAGTCACCTACCCCTACAACCGTGTCTCCTGTCCCTGCAGCCGCTGTGGAGAAGGAACCTTTAATACCTTCTCCAGGAATTAAGAAGAAGAGGACTGCCAAGGCAAGAAAGGCAGCTGGTTCTAAGGCCACTCCGAAGGCCTTTACCTTCGAGGAACCGGAGGAAGTAGAACCAGATATTCCTCTGGTGAAAACTAAGAGAAGGAAAAGAATCTCCAAGCTTTGAGCTTGAGAAGACATTGAATCGCCACTCGGCCTTGAGAAAAACACCGAGACTCTCAAGAAGTGCAGTCTCCATAAGCTCTAGATGAAACCGCCAAGTCTGCTGAGGCCGATCAGAGAGGCGTAAAAAAAGAAGACCCACCAGAGATAGAATAGCCGAGGAAGGAGAGACAAGAGAGACAAAGAAAATCTCCCGACGAAAGAGTTGTGTCTCCACCGCCCCCAATGCTACTCGAAGGTGAAGAGCGGCGAGAGATTTGCTACCTTCTATTCCCGAGAAAGAAGGCCAACAAGAGGAGAATGATGATGATGAGATATTTATGTACTCTCCCTTGTACCCAGACATCCAGAACCATCTGTGAGAGTGGAGGAAGTGGAAGCTGAGTGACTCTAGGGTGCAGTTTGAACACCCAGAGTTTATTGATGAGGAAGAGGAACTTTTCAGGTTTCTTGAAGTTGATACAGTGCTGCAAGCCCTGGATGAGGATAAATGTATTAATATGCTGCAAATTCGCAAGGAACAAGAAAAGGCTAGAGCAGCTGAGGAAGCAGAGGCTCGTGAGAAATCCAGCATCTGTCCTCTCACTAGAACAAACGATCACACTCATCCTCACATTGACATTTTCTCGGATAGTGATGAGGACTTGGAACCTGCTGCTATGACGGAGGAGTTGGAAATGCAGCATGCCATGTGGGAATCCAGGTTGATGCATGAGCAACAGCTGATGGAAGGACCAGGAGAGTCTTCCAAATCTCAGCTGGAAATAGATCCGTTGGGAGTGGTACAGCAGATTGCAACAGTTATTGTTGCAACCACTTCCCCAGCTCACTCAGAGGACGGATCTAAGGGACATGGAGATGACACTGGGAACTTGGGCACCCAAGTTGAGCCAACCCCTGTTGAAGATGTCTTACCACCTGGCCCCACGGCTGAACACTCAAAGGAAACAGCCGAGAGTCTGGAGCAGAGTGACCCCCCACGATCACCACTGTTGGTGGTGCGCCACCGAGGGGGAAACTCACTCCACCGCAGCCTAGGTCGGAGGATGATCTTTGCAGATGACTCCACAATGCAGAAAGGAGGCGAAGTGGAGAAGGAAAAAGAAATAGAACAACAGCAAGTTGTCACTGACGAAGCAGACAGTTACGTCTGTCTCAGCTGAAGTGCCAACAGTTTTGCAGGCTGAGGATGTTGTTGATGCAGTCGAGGCACATGATGGATCTGCTCCAGGAGTTAACACTCTGGGCAATGAAAGTGCAATCCACGGAGTTGAGACTCCTGTGGATGCCACTGCAGAAAACCCTAAGACAGTTGCGCCTGTCGAAGGGATTATACAAGGCCCCGCTGTAGTTGAGACTGCAGGAGGTAATCAAGGCCTAAGGGAGGTTGAGACTTCCCTAGGTAAAAATCAAGGAGATAAGAGCATTCCTCATAACATAATTGCTGATTCAGAGGAGGAAATCAACGCTCTTCATGACTCCCAGGATGATCCTGATACAACATTCTTGGGATCCGCAGATGAAGCTGAATCAACCCCTGCTAAAGAGGATTCACCTGAGGATGTTCTTCCAAGTACGAGTAAGTCAGATTTCAAAGATGCTCATCAAACGTTCAATTTTGATGATGAGCCAAGCCCTCAAGTCTCATCATCTTCCGATGACGCTACTGATATGGCCGAGGAACAGTCAACTCAAAAGGACAAACCAGCTGAGACCGAAGAAGCTATTAAGACAGCTGAGGCTCATCCATTTGGTCAATACCATCAAAGGCCCGGTGAATCACATACCAAATGCGCAGTCTTCCAGAGCTGCAGCAGAGACCACCTCGCGCACAATATCTCAAGTGCGAGATGATGCTTATGAAGAAGTATTTCCTTTTTCTCATGAGCTGCCCATGCTCGAAGAAGAGACTGCATGAGAACAGAAGCTCTACAATGTCCAAGAAGATCCCGTAATTCCGACTGATTCAATTGTGCCAGTTGATTTCAATTTTGATGCAGAGTGGCCGGTAGTTGACTCCAGTCAGACAGCTGAGATGCGTGAAATCTTCAAGAAGATCTGTGAAGAGATTGAGAAGATTGAATGGCACCAAGCCTCTCTCGACATGCGCCTGGACAATAGAGATGTCACTCTCACAGCAGATTTGAGAGGAGCGGTGGTCAGAATAAGGGAATGGTCTCAACAGCAGAGTGCTATGCGTCTCGAGCAGGTTCGCTACTTCAAGGCACTATACAACCGAATGCTGATCTGGAGTGCTGACAATGCTGACATGAAGTCAAGGATGCAAACCTATATGGAGAGATTGCATGCCTCCCATACAACTGAGATGGAATTGTTGCGTGAATTTCATCGCAAAGAACTTCTGCGCGTAGAGGAAAATATGAATGCCAAGTTCAGCCTTCTTATGGCTGAAATGAAACTCGTGGCAGCCGAGTCCAAAGCCACCCGCTTAGAGTTTCGAACAGCATACTCCGCAGCCGACTCCAAGCACAATTCAGCCATCAGCCGACTGGACTTCATGCTTGCTGGGATGTTTCCAGGGGTTCCTCTCTCTTTTGATGATGCCAAAAAGGGGGAAGATATATACCAAAAGAGCTTGAAGGACACAGCCGTTGTAGAGAAGACAGATGCAGCTGTTGAGAAGAGCAAAGAAAAGGGAAAATATGTTGAGGGGGAAAGGTCAAAGGATGTGACCTTAATGCTTGTTGAAACCCCTCAGCAAGGTCACGTCACAGCCGACATCATCAGCAAACTTCTTGTAACTCTGCCGCTCTATCACTCTGGTGTGCCCATGTCTCATAAGAAAAAGATTGTAGAAGCAGAGATGGAGGATTTCAACAAAATAATGGATGCCCGTGTTGAAGATATGTTAAAACAATTTGGAGGCATTCCGGCAGGAAAAGATGCAGACGCCATTCCAGATGATGGACAAGAGCCAAGATCTGTTGAAGAATTCAAAACGCTCGAGTCCGAAGGATATTTCAAAAACATGTCCTTAGCCCAAAGCCTGGGACTTGTACTGGGAGAAAGGCCTGAAGCTATGTGAAGAAGATGACAAGAAGCAGACTACTAGCAGTCACTCTGCTGGTAAGAAGAAGACTCCAGTACAATACACGCCCAGAGGAGGAGGAAGAAGTGGCGGAGGTAGAGGCTTTAAACCTAGACCTCTACCCAAAAATATTGAATATGTAGATCCAGGCAAGAAGGGAAGGATCCACTGGGCTGGATATGATGCCATAGCAAATCTGGAAGTGGAGAGGAAAAATGCTGAGTATGTTAAGAGAATCGAAGAATAAAATAGAAGACAAACTCAGCTGTGGCAAGAGAGACAAGAAAGGAAAAGGAAAGATGAAGCTGCCAAGAGAGCCTATGAGAAAAAGAAGGCAGCTGAAGAAGAAAAGAAGAGAAAGAGAGCAGAGGACGACAGAGCTGAAGAAGAAAGAAGGAGGCAGCGAAGGCGATGAAGTGTTGATGTCCACCCCTTCATGTATTTTACTATTGTAAATGCATATGTATGTAAGTCTTCTATACGTTGAATAAGAAATCTGTAATTTTTATATTTTTGCTTAGATATAGAATGATATGTTTGCTCTGATACACATTGTACACAGCTGTGTAAAGGACAAGAATGTTGTGATCAATAAAAAGATTGATTCTACGCATACATTCTCTGTTACTACATTGTCTGTATGTATCTCTGATGCTTACATTTTGTATGTATGTTTTAAGTTTTGGCATCATCAAAAAGGGGGAAATTGTTGGGAAATTTATTGTTTAGATTTTGATGAATGCCATGTAAAACTTAAAATAGAAAGTTGGCACCCCATTTTCCTTGTAGTTTGTATTTTAATAGATAGGGTTGTATAAGCTGAGTCAAGTCAGCTATGCCTGGATATACAAGAAGTCAACTGAATACTAGGATGAAGACTCCGTTGTGAAGCAGCTGAGTGTGACAAGAAAGAAATGTCAAGGACTCGACTGAAGGAGTATCAGCTGAGATACAGCTGTGTGAAGATCAGTCAAGTCAACTCAAGAAGTCAAGTCTCAAGTTGAAGTGACAGATGAGTCTTTCAATCATTGGAACAGACTCAAGTCACCTGGGAAAAGGCAAATTTGCAAAGAGGAGTTAATCGAAAAGAATCATTGCACAAAAGTCAAGAATATTACTTAAACAAGTAATACTTCCATGATGCCATGTCTTAAAGTGCTCAGTCCCAGAAGCGTGCAAAAGGAATAAACCAATGGGAAGCACTGCACCTCGTGTCAGAACCTAAAAAGCTGGACATTCATTTAATACGAGGAAAGGTCTACATCTCAAGATTGAAGACTAAGAAAAGACAAGCCAACGAACAAAAGTGACTTTTGAAAATCAGCCTATCTCTTCAACGGGCAGATTTTTGAAAGTTCACTATAAAAGGCTGGGGAATGACTTTGAGAAGAGGTAAACCTTGATTACCTGAACAACAAACAAACAAGTATTATTCATACTGTAACCTGCAGAAATATTCTCAAGTTATTCAAGGAAATCCTCAAGCCTAACTATCGAAGGAAATCGATCCAACACTACGCTGTGAAGGAAAGACAACTTCAAACTGTTGAAGAGGAAACTTTTGAAGAAGCAAAAGGGGTCTACTTTCCAAGGAGGATTGTAGGAAGGTTCAAGGTCGAGCCAGTCTCAAGTTATTGGAGGGCTTCGTGATCAAATCCAAGAAGCTTGAGCAAGTAAGTTGAAGTAACAAGGCAAGCCGCCTGTGAAGAAGAAGTTCGAGTCGGACGAGAAGCCACCGAGTGATCAGGCATCTCCAGATCGAGTCCCAAAGGAGCAAGTCACCTGTGATCAAGACTTGATCCGGACCGATAACCACTTTGTACTCGATCAATACTTAGTGGATTCCTCCAGAGTTGGAGAAAAGAGAGAGTAGAAGAATTACCCCATCTTCGAACCTCTATAAAAATTATTGTGTCATTTACATTTCAAAGATTTCATTTCTCGCACATCACTTTATATCTGCTGATAATTTGCTATCCAACTGATAATTAACAAAGTGTTAAAACCAAGTGTTAAAACAAAATTAAAGGGTGTTAAGTCTTCCGCTGAAAATCTCATCACAACCAAGTTAAGGTTTAGATTAAACAATTGAGTTATTCTATCAACACTCAATTGAAAGTCCGTTGAGTGGCTAACTCTTTGGTTAACTAACCTAGCTGTCCCCAAGGACTTAGTCATGTGTATTTAACTCGTAAGATTTTAAAAGGACTAAAATCGAAAAGTTGGTAAGGTTTATTCAACCCCCCCTTCTAAACCTTACTCACACCCCTTGGGACCTACAGAACTTAATGTAACACTTATAAAAAATGTCACTAAAAGCTAATAAAAGTGATACCTTAGACTATAGGTAGCACGGGCAAGTGCAGCACCATAAAAGTGCTAGCTATTGTCTATAGTAACATTTTATGGCCATTAGTTAAAATTTTTTGGTGTTACCTAGTATCATTTATGTTGTAGTGTTTAATGGACCGAAAAACTTTAATTTGGTAACCACTTTATTTTTCCACCATCATCTTGAGCTTCTTAAAGATCTCGAACACTTCTGATTTTTCCTTCAAAAATATACCCAAGTTTTCTGAGAATAATCATGAATAAAAAGTACAAAATAACTATTTTTACCAAGTGATGATGGTTTGATAGGTCCAAAAATATCCGAGTATATCAACTCCAGTGGTTATTGAGCCATAGACATAGACTCTTTCGGATAACTCTTTCTAGCTTGCTTACCATAAAAAATCCTTCACAAAATTTTCAAAATAAAACATGGAACTTATTTACACTTTTATTAGTAGTAATAAGTATCTTCTCAGAGAAAAATAGAAATAATGATAGATATAGATAAAACTTTACTAAAAACATAAATGTTTACAAAACATTACCTAAGTAGGACCAATATTGTTCATGTTTGTACTCATTTACATATTTTACCTGGGCATTTCATGTACTCCATTTGATTATTTTGATAAACAAGCAGGAATGTATGTTATTCCCTTTCTAGGCACACAATTAAAAAAATTAATAAGTGGAATATAATAAGAAAAAAAGAAAAAGAGTTGATCATAAGCCGATCAGGTAGCTAAGAAATGGTCTCGTTAAAATATACTAAAGTAAAACCCAAAAGGAAAAAGTCTTTAATTGGAAAAAGAGTACCCTAAAGAGTGTAAAAAAATGCACAAAAATATACCCAAATGCAATACAAAAAAAAAAAAGTCAAATTGAGTAAACAGAAAAGACTAATTAACGTTAACAAAACGATAATGAATTTTTCCAACGTAGTCCTGTTAAATCAGGACACACATGGTTAAATTGAATAATTCACATCAACATTCCTTTTGCCGATGCACTTGAACAAATGCCAAATAATGCAATATTTATGAAATATATATGTGATGTCCAGACAAAGAAAATTGGAGGGATATGAAACAGTCAAGCTTATCGAAGAGTGTGGTGCCATTTTTCAAAGAAAATTATCACAGAAGTTAAAAGATCCGCGGAGTTTCACTATCCCTTGCACAATTGGTGATTCTTTCTTTAATAAACTCTACCGTAGCAGCACCATCTGCTAAAATTTGTCCCTTTTTAATGCATTTACCCTGCTGAACCTGGGGTTTTGTGAATTGGGTGCTATCATTAATCTTATGTCTTTGTCTGTTTTTAAGAAACTTGGTCTTGGAGAGCTGAAACCATCCACCATTATTTTACAATTAGCTGACAGATCACTCACCTACCAAAGAAGAGTGATTGAGGATGTTTTGATAAAGGTAGACAAATTCATATTTCCAGCGGATATTGTGGTGTTGGACATGGAAGAAGACCAAAAAATTCCTTTAATTCTTGTGAGACTTTTTCTAGCAACTGGCCGAGCTTTAATTGATGTACAATGAGGTGAATTAACATTACAGGTTAATGATGATGAGGTTTTGTTTAATATTTATCGAGCAATGAAATTTCAAGATGTAGGTCCAAAGGGGTGTGAGTGTAAGGTTTAGAAGGGGGGGTTGAATAAACCTTACCAAATTTTCGATCTAGTCCTTTTAAAAGTTCGAGTTGATACTACACACTGTGTGTCTCAGGTGGACATGACCAATTTAGTTAATCAAGAGAGTTAGTCACTCAACCGCACTGATCGAGCCGTTGATAGAATAACTCAAATTGCGTTAAGACCGAATTAGCTCAATCGTGGTTTGTTTTCACGGAAGACTTAACACCCTTAAGTTTGGTTTAGTAGAGATTTAAAGCTTGATTTAGTACTTAGAAATTATCTAATGGATAGCAAATATGTCGTTAGAATTAAACAAATATGATGCAGAATTAAAGTCTTTGAAATGTAAAAGACACGATAAGTTTTTATAGAGGTTCGAGGATGTGGTAATTCTTCTACTCCTCTCTTCTCCAACTCCTGGAGGAATCCACTAGGTATTGATCAAGATACAAAGTGGTAATAGTCCGGATACAAGTCTTGATCACACGGTGACTTGATCCTTTGGTACTGGGCCTGAGACGCCTTGATCACTCGGTGGCTTCTCGTGACGACTCGCCTTCTTCACAGGGGCAAACTGCGCTTGCTACTACATGCCCACTTGCTCAAGCTCTTTGGATTTGATCACTAAGCCCTCCAAAAGCTCAAGACTTGGTTCAACCTTGAACCTTCCTACAATCCTTCGTGGAATGTAGACCCTTTGATTCTTCAAGAATTTCCTCTTCAACCGATTGAAGTTATCTTTCCTTCACAGTGAGTGTTGGATTGATGTTCTTCGTAGTGTAGGCTTGAGGATTGAGCGTTTAATAACTTGAGAATATTTCAGGTTACAAAATGTTTCTTTCTTGCTTGTATGGTCAAGGTAACCTATGTAATTTTCTTATACTTTTCTCGAGTTATTCCTCAGCCTTTTATAATGATCTTTCAAAAACTCGCCGATTGAAGAGATAGCTTATTTTTGAAAGTCACTTGTGGTTGTTGGCTTTGTCTTGTTGCGATCCTTGGAATTGCCATTTCCTCGTATGAATTGTTCTCCGGCCTTTTCGAGTTCGACACGGTGTAGTGCTTCCCATTGGTCTATTCCTTTTGCACGCTCGGGATCGAGCACTTCGAGAAAGGTAGCATGGAGATATTACTTGTTTAAGTAATTCTCTTGATTGATTCGGCAACGGATCTTTTCTGTTATCTCGACTTGACCGCATTTCCTTGCTTTCCCAGGTGACTTAGAGTCATCTTCCAATCATTGGATGACTCTTCCGTCACTTCAACTTGAGACTTGGCTTTTCTTGAGTTGACTTGATCGATAGTCCACTCACCGCATCTCACCGCTCCTTCAATAGAGTTCCCGTCTTCTCTTCTTTGCCATACTCACTGCCTCTGGCAATGAGTCTTCCTTCTAGTCTCCAGTTGTCTTCTTGCATGTTTGGGCATAGCCGACTTAACTTGACCAAATTTGACCAGCCCTATTTATTACAATGCAGTTTACAACAAAATTGGGGTGCCAACTTCCTATTCTAAGTTTTACATGGCATTCATCAAAATCTAAACAATAAATTTCCCAACAATTTCCCCCTTTTTGATGATGCGAGAACTTAAAACATTCAAAATGTAAATAGCAAAGATACATACAGATAGTGCATTCACATAGAATGTATGCGTAGAATCAATTCTTTTATTGATCATAACATTCTTGTTCTTTTACACAACTGTTTACAAGGTGTATCGGAGCAAACATTTATCTATACAAAAAAATAAAGAATTTACAGCTTTATTGCAGAAGACTTACATAGTATGTATTTTCATAGTAAAATACATGAAGGGTGGATAAAGAACACTTCATCTCCTTCACGCTCCTTCTTTCATCTTCCTCGATTCTGTCATCTTCTGGTCTTCTTCTCTTTTTCTCATCTCCAGCCGCCTTCTTCTTCTTTTCATATGCTTTCCGGGCAGCTTCATCTCTTCTTAATCTCTCTTGTCTTTCCTCCCATAGCTGAGTTTGTCTCTTATTTTCTTCTTCTATTCTTTTCGCATACTCAGCATTGCTTTTAGCCACTTGCAAATTGGCTACTTGGTCAAGACAAGCCCAAAGAGATCCCTCCTTTCTTGCCTGGATCTACGTACTCAATGTTTTTGGACAGAGGCCCAGGTCCAAACCTCTTCCTCCACCACGCTTCTTCCTCTTCCTCTCGGGCGTGTATTGTACTTGGGGTCTTCTTTCCACCTGAGTGACCGGCGGAGTGACTAAACAGAGCGATCGCGGTGAGTCTGCTACCTGTCGCCTTCTTCACATAACGTGAGACCCTTTTCCCAAGACAAGTCCCAAGCTTGAGCCATAGACATATTTGCAAAGTATCCTTGAGATGCGAGCGTTTTAAATTCATCAATCGATCGTGGCTCGGTCCCGACATCCGAGATGGCATAAGTGTCTCTCGCTTCACCGGAATGCCTCCATGTTGTTTCAAGATGTTCATAACCCGGGCATCCATTCTTCCTTCCACTTCATCCATCCCTCGCTTCAATTGTCTTTTCTTTTCACCATAGATATAGCAGAGTGTTCGAGTGGCGTAGTCACAGGGAGTTTGTCACGATAATATCACCAGGTGACAAGACCTTGTTGGGAGGTTTGTGCAATCATCAAGGTCACATCTTTCGATCCTTCTCCCTCAACGGACTTTCCTTTCTTTTGTTTTGACACTTCCTCAAATTGTCTTTCCCTTCACAGCTTGCTTCCTCCTTTTCAAAGCCGAGATCTCTTTAGCGCTTTAAAGTATTCCTCTTCCCCTTTTGGCATCATCAAAGGAGAGAGGAACACTGAAACATATCGCAAGCGTAAAGTCGAGCCTCGTGCCGATAGTCGAAGTTCGTCTCGAGTCCTGCGGAGTATGCGGCACGAAATTGAGCGAGTAGTGTTGGACTCGCTGAAATTAGCTTCATTTCAGCCATGAGAAGGCTGAATTTTCTATCCATATTTTCTTCCAGACGCAGGAGATCACTCTTATTTTGCTCACGCAGCAGCCTTTATCTCAAGAAAGTGTGAGCTTCATGCATGTGCTCAATGTGTTCTCTCAATTTCGTCTTGGCATCGCATTCTCGGCTCGCCATACCAACACTTTGTTGAACAATGTCCTGAAGTATCTAACTTGTTCCACACGCATTGTTTGTCGTTGTTGCCACCATTCCCTTATCCCGATTGTTATGCCTCTCAAGTCGCCAGAAGGTTGGCATCTCTGTTGTCCGCCGCATGTCCATAGAGGCCTGGTGCCTCTCCATCCGTTCAATTCCAAAGCAAATAATGCTTTGAACACCTCCCGAACTTCGCTTGTTTCTTCCGTTGCGGTGATGGCCATGCGGCGTCAAAGTCATAGTCACTGAACGATGGTACTGACGGAATGACAGAGCGGGTCCGTGGAAGCGTGCGAGTTCGTTCTCGACTCTTCGGGAGGTCGGGTACCTCCAGAGAGAAAGGAAATGATTCTACAAAGGAATCATCATGGCCAATTGGGATTTGTTCAATGATGAGAGGTGCGCGTGAAGTTCCTTTTTGAGTCGAACTGCTGCGGCAGCCTTGGGGAGCCCGCGCATGGACTGTTTGATTGGGGTCTGTTGTGAAGTGGACCCGGCTTGCCGAGCCACTGTCTCAACAGCTTCGTTGGTCTCACCTGGTTTCTCCAATTGAGTGGTGGTCCTCGGCCTTATCGAAGCGTCATCGGACGATGATGAGATTTCCATTGGTGGCTCATCATCAAAATTGAAAGTTTGACGAGTAGTCTTGAGATCGAGACTTGCTCGGCCGGGAACATCCTCAATTTGAGTCTTTTGGATCTGTCACGGGAATGACTCAGCTTCTTCGTCGCTTCCGATCCTAAAGGTTACATTAGGATTATCCTGGGAATCATGAAGCGCGCTTATCTCCTTTTCGGATGGATCAATGATAGCGGGAGGGATGTTCTCTACTTCACTTTCTTTACCCGGGAAGTCTCAACCTCCCGTGGGCCTTCATTACCTCCCGCAGTCTCAATCGCAAGCGAGGCTGGACCTCCC
The DNA here is from genome assembly GCA_016081115.2 of Rehmannia glutinosa. Classification (NCBI taxonomy): domain Eukaryota; kingdom Viridiplantae; phylum Streptophyta; class Magnoliopsida; order Lamiales; family Orobanchaceae; genus Rehmannia; species Rehmannia glutinosa. The sequence continues at coordinate 41,145 of JABTTQ020000033.1, forward strand.
TTTCGACAGTGTCACTGTCTTAGGTCTTCTCGTGGTGGCATCCATTGAGTCTCAACCCCATGGATTGCACTTTCATCGCCCAGTGTTAACTCCTGTGGTACATTCCTTCCGTGCCTCGACCGCATCGCAGCGTCATTAGCCTTCAGAGCGGTTGGCACCTCACCGAGACAGCTCTCAATCGCCCCGAGCTTCGTTGATGGCAACTTGTGTTCGTTTTGTGTTTGTACTTTCTCCACTTCGCCTCCTAGATTCGTTGTGGAGTCATCCAAGCATTCTCCGACCTTGCCGCAGGTGGAGGAGTTTCTCCTCGGTGGCGCACCACCGAGTGACTTGGAATGGGGTCACTCGTCTCCAAACTCCCGGTTGTTTCTACCGAGTGTTCACTAGTTGGGGCGGTGGTAAGACACCTTCATTAGGGGTTGGCTCAACTGGGGTCCCCACTAACCCGCTTTCATCGCCATTTCCCTTAATTCCTTCTTCCGAGTGAGCTGGGAAGTGGTGGCAAAGAACAACGGTGGCGATTTGCTACACTACTCCCATGGGATCGATTTCACCGTGTGTTTTGGAGGACTCTCCTGGTCCCTCCATCATACTTTTCTCATGAAGAATTCGGGATTCACGCATTGCTTGCTGCATTTGCAACTCTTACGGGCGGCAGGTCCCGATCCTCATCACTTTCTCGAAAGAATGTCGAAGTGAGGATGTGTATGTTCTCGGGTGCCAGTGAGAGAGGGCGATCTGGCCTTCTCTCTTGCTCGCCTTCCTCGCCGCCAGTCTCTCCTTCTCCTTATCCTTGAAGATCTGCAGGATATCTCGTGCGTTTTTCTTCATCCAAAGGCCGAGATCACAGAGGTTAGTCCAAGAAAGTTCAGCAGCTTCCTCTTCTTCTTCGATAAACTCGTGCCATTGAACTGTTCCTTGAACGACTCAATTTCCACTTCCTCCACTCACGCAGACGATTTTGGATGTCCTGGGTAAGGTGGGGATAGGATCATCACATCACTATCATCTCTATCGCCTTCTTCTTGTGTCTCGGTTGTGCGAAACTGTGTGTCTTGATTTGCCTCTCGCTAATCGCTTTGCAGACTTAGCATTGTTTCATCTATAATATCCGAGACTCTACTTCTCCAGCATCTCCCAGATCTGCCCGGTGAGTGGTGACTCGATCACCGGTTTCTCAAGCTCGGAGTGCTTGATGATTCTTCTTCGTCTCCTAGTTTGTACTAGAGGGATTTCTAGTTCAGAGAGAGTTTCTTCTCGAGTCTTGGGCGGCGGGGCCGTGTTTGTTTTCTTCGAGGAACGGCCGTCTTGGCTTATCGATCTCCTCTTTTGACGATCGGAGAAGGTAGTTGAGAGTCCTTCTCAACCGGCACTTCGCTGGGCAGAGACACTACGCAAGGGGGAGTGACTCTGCAGGGGGGGAGCAGTTTGATTTTCTTTTTGCAGAGAGCAAAGTTATCTTCTTAGCAAAACGCAGGGGCTTTTCTTCTTTGGTGGAGAGGAAAAACAGATCTTCGTGGTCACGTGATTCCCCTCACTGTGACGCCTCTCTTGGCGTAGCTCTCTCTCGTGCGCTGCAGAGGTTTGATCTCGAACATCCTCTTGTTTACATGGAACGCCTTTCCATGTCTAAGAGGGACTCATTTCACCTCCATCACCGCCAATCACTGGCCATATCCTAGGATCCTCCAAATGTACCATCTTCCTTGAAGGATTTGTTCCCTACATTTCGCATAGTACATTGTGAGACAAACTCAAATGGGCTTTATTTTCCTTTCTTCAATGATCGCAGCCATTACGATCAACTTTGCTTTTGATTGATTGGTCAAAGCCGCCAAATTTGATGTCTATGCATTTGGCAACTATGTCCAATAGCTTGTGATAATCCTCCTTCAAGCTGACCTCTTGTTTCTTTGTGTAAACTATTTTATCAAAGATAGTCGGGCTTGGCTACTTCCTTCCAAGCAAAGCGGCCAGGTTTACATCGCCTTCGTTGATTTTCGATGCTCCTTCCGCTTCGGAGTGAGCAGTGTTCACCAAATCCTTGGCAGAGATGATGAACTCCTTTCCGTGAACAGAGGATTTGATCCCCTCATCATGAATCTCGGCGTTCACATACAATCGCGTGCGACCTCCTCCACATAGGTCATCGGATATTCCAACGCGAAAACGGTTTCACCTTAACGTTTCCAATTTCTCAGCAATTTTCTTCTCTAGGTGTCGCGGACCCCTGTTTCACCATGCCGTCGAAATCCACAGTAGATCCGGTGTGGATTTGCTTTCCTAACTTGACAAAATCATAGGTTGATGCCATTTTTCAGGATTTCACCGAAGAAAATTTAGAGGTTGATTTGAAGATAGATAGGGTTTTGAGAGAGTTTTGCTTTTGCTTCTGAGAGAAGTGAACGGTTTTGGTAATATGAGAGAGAGAAGAAAGAAAGCTTAAGTATGGTTTATGAAAGGACGTGCGGGTGGTTTTTGAAATGTGATCGAAATCAACGGCTTAGATGTTGCAAGCCGATTTAGTATTTAATGTCTCGTATTTAATGCGGCAAAGATTTATATCCAATCATAAGCTTGGTGTGCGCTTTTGCCTCAGTACACGTCATAATTATGCTGACGTAATTCTTAAAAACATTCCTGCTTAGTAAAAACGACTGCATTTTTGTCACTTTGCTCATAAATGACTCAGCGGTTTAACTCTTCTTCTCATAGTTCTCTTTGTGTCTCAAATTGTCACCGATTGACTAAAGATATTGTTTTTCCGACACGGCCGATTTAATTAGCCGATTTGTGAGTTCAGCTCTTTTTCCTTTTTGTGTTCCATTTCTTTTCTTTGATTCTTCCGAGTGTCATCTCATTAATTAACCCTAACTCATGCTTGAGTTCTTTAAATCTTGACTCACATAATGGTTTTGTGAAGATGTCACCAATTGTTTATCGGCTTGAGATATATTCCAAGATGATGTCCTTCTTTTCCACATGATCTCTTATGAAGTGATATCCGACATCGATATGCTTTGTTCTTGAGTGCAACACACAGATTTTGAGTGATTGCAATTGCACTTGTGTTATCACACATGATTGGAATTTCCTTTTCTTCAACTTCATAGTCTCTTTTCTTTGTCTCATCCATAGGACTTGGGCACAACAACCGCCCGCAGCCTATGTATTCTCGCTTCACCAGAGAGGTGGCTATTGAATTTTGCTTCTTGCTAAACCAGAAATCACTGTTTCCTAGCATTTGACATGTGCCCGAGGTGCTTTTTCTGTCAACTCGTGATCCAAAGATAGTCGTAGTCCGAATAGCCAATTAGTTTGAATCCACCTTCCTTTGATACCATAAGCCAACTTCTTGGCTTCCTTTCAAGTATCTCAAGATTCTCTTAGTCTTTGTCATATGGCTCGTTTGGAGCAGATTGAAATCTTGCACATACACCTACAACAAAGGTGATGTCCGGCTCGCTTCTTTGTGGAGATAGAGCAATGATCCAATAAGTGCTCAGATCTTGTTTGATCTGAGCTTGCCATCCGTGATCCATGTCCATTTTGATCGATGTATTCATTGGTATTTTCACGTAAGACTTCTCCTCCATACCAAATTTCTTCATTAAATCTCTCGGTGTATTTTGTTTGACTTATGAAGGTTCCATCCTTCGCTTGTTTCACTTGGAGTCCAAGGAAGAATGTCGCTCTCCCATCATGCTCATTTCAAATTTACTTTGCATGAGGTTTGAAAATTTTTCACACACTCTTTGTTTGTGGATCCAAAAATGATGTCATCCACATATATTTGAACAAGCAAAGATACTCTTTTTGTCTTGAATTCGAAAAGTGTTCTATCTACTTTTCCTTTTGTGAATCCATTCTCGATTAGGAATTGTGACAAGGTATCATACCATGCTCGGGGTGCCTGTTTCAATCCATACAGAGCTTTCTTGAGTTTGTATACCTTATCTCCAAGAGTCTTCGCTCAAATCCACGGAGGTTGTTCAACATACACTTCTTCTTCCAATAAACCATTTAGGAATGCACTTTTTACATCCATCCGATATACAATAAAATTCTTGTGAGTCGCATAGGCAAGAAACATCCTTATTGCTTCCAATCTTGCTACAAGAGCAAATGTTTCATCAAAATCTATTTCTTCTTCTTGGCAATATCTTTTGGCTACTAGTCTTGCTTTGTTTCTTACCACGTAACCTTCCTCGCTCATCTTGTTTCAACACCCATTTAGTACCAATAACGTTTTGATGGGTGGGTCTTTGAACTAATTCCCATACTTTATTTCTTTCAAACCGATTCACTCTTCTTGCATAGCTTGAATCCAATGTGTGTCATCCAATGCTTGTAACACATCTTTGGGCTCTATTTGCGAGATAAAGCATGTGAACATAGCTTCTTGTTGAGTTCGATCTTGTTTTGACACCTTTTCTTATATCTCCAATGACAAGTTCTCGTGGATGGTCTTTCAGCCATCTTACATCCGGTTGAAGTAAGTTAGCCGGGTTCACTGCCTAGCGTACCGTGTTGCTTTGATCGCCTCTCTCGTAATCACTTAGCCGCAAATTTTCCATTTTTTTGAGATTGCCTATCTCATCTTCATCTCGAGTTTATAATTCCAACTTGACTTCAAAGATAGGGATTCTTCTCGCATGGTTGGTTGATTCAATTTTATCATTTGATTCTTCAATGTCTTCTCCATTAACATTTGGTTCATCGAACACCACATGAATGGATTCTCCGTAACCATAGTCTTTTTGTTGAGTACTCAGTAGGCTTTGCTTTCACCGAGTATCCCAAGAAGATACCTTTCACGCCTTTAGCATCAAAAGCTTTTAGATTATCTTTGCCATTGTTATGGATGAAGCATTTACATCCAAATATTCTAAAATATGCAACATTTCGTCCCCAAATCTCATAGGGAGTCTTTGTCACCGTCTGCTGTTTATCATGCATCTATTTTGAGTGTAGCATCTTTGTGTTTATTGCTTCACCAAAATCTTTTTGTAACCCCGCTTCACCTAACATGGTCCTTTGCTTCTTTGAGAGTTCTTCCTTCTTTCTCGCAACTCCATTCGCATGTGGAGTCCTTCTTGCAGATAATTCATGACCAATGCCATTTTCAATACAAATCGAGTTATTATCCCATTGACAAACTCGGTTCCTCGACCGATCTTATTTTGATAATGGTTTGGCTCTTTTCATTTTGAATTTTCTTCATTAATCGTGGCGTTTTTCAGAGAGTTTCTTTTTTTTACACATGAATATAGTCCATGTATATCTTGAGTAGTCATCTACTACCACCAAGGTGTATTTCTTTCCACTTATGCTATTTGGTTCCATTGGGCCAAATAGATCCATATGTAGCAGATGTAATATTCTTGTTGAAAATGGACATGTCTTTTTTTGAATGAAGATTTGATTTGTTTTTCCTTCCGACATGCATCACATATACTCTCCTTCTTGTATATCGAGTCCGGAAGTCCTTCCACAAGATTACTTCTTGCAAGCTTGTTAATCGTATTGAAATTCGGTGACTCACTTTTTGTGCCACAACCAACTTGATTCATTTTGTGCTTTTGCTAATAGGCGGGTGTTGGGTGTAGCGGTTGTTGACCAATCTACTACATACATGTTCTTTTGTATGCATCCTTGCAACACAACTTCATTCGATTCAAGATCCTTGATTTGGCATATACCCATGTTAAATCCAACATTATAACCCTTGTCACGAGTTGGTCGATGCTTAGCAAATTGAAGTTGAGTCCTTCAACATATGCAACATCCGTGATTTCTAATCCATTTTTCTTGATGGATCCAATGCCTCTTATTTCTCCCGGAGCTTCATTTCCTCCAAATATGACTTTTGCTCCTTTAACTTCCTTGAATTTTGACAGATTTTTCTTATTTCTGTCATATGTCCGGGAAATACCACTATCCATGTACCAGGTTCCTTGGCACTCGGTTTGCTCCTTGAACCGCAATCAAGGAAATTAAGTTTTAGGTACCCATATTTGTCCGGGTCCCGAGGGGTTAGAATTGTAAGATGATCCAACCAACTTATAGCCAAATGATTTGACTCTAAGGGGGTTGCCATCTATCAGTGCCATAATCATAATTAATCTTGGCAAATTGCTTTGGGATTTTAGGTTCATACAAATTGTCTCTTTTGTCTGTATGTCTGTGTATATGTTTTAGCAATCGCCTTCTTTGGGTAATTGTGGTGTCTCTGAGTGTAGTGCCTAGGTGCATATGTGTGCTGATGAAAGCTCTTATACTTTTGGAATGGCCTTTGCTGAGTTCTAGGCCTTTGCCATTTGGGCTTATATTCCATAAGTCTATCCGATAGTTCACATCATTAAAATTTGCTTGGCTTGGATATTTTCTACCATTCCCATCATATGTATTTCTTTTATAGATTTTAAGGGTTTTTGGTAGCTCTGCTTTTCTTCTTTACAGAGTATTTTCTGTTTGGAGTTTCTTTGAGGAACTCGATTGAATCTCTTCTCGCTTGTCCTTTCAGCGCACTCAACCGGTGTTTTCCTTTTCCTTTATAACCAAGGCCAGTTTGCTTGTAATTGTGCTTTGGAGTGAATGTGTGTGCACCATTTAGAGTTTTGGATTTTTTAGACTCTTCATTGCTTGAAGATCCTTTTTCCAAAATTACTTTTGAGGTTTTACATAGTACGGAGGAATTAAATCCTAAGCCTGTCTTGTCTCCACATTCTCTTTGACTCATAATAAGATCATCCAATAATTTAGATGCCTTAGTGAATGAGGCAATAACATTTTGAGGTCATTCTCCCTCTTTTCTATGGCAGCTATTTCGCTTATTAGCTTGGCATTTTCAAAGCCTTTAAACTTTTATTCTCATCGCCTATTTGACTTAGAGTACTAAACTCCTCCTTAGTCACCGTGAGTTTGGCTCTTGAGTAAACATTTTCCTCATTTAATAGTGTGTGTGAGGATTTAATGTGTTCAAAATCTTTCATCATTTTGCCTAATGAATCATAAAGATCGTGGGTGATGAAGTGTGTGTGTGTGTCATCCATTGTCACTAGAATCGAGTTTGATGAGTTGGAGTGTACCTCATCTTCTTGGTCAAAGTTGATCTTGTTCCTTGGCTCAAACAGATCGGGGCTTCTTCTTCGAGTCACTTGAGTAGTCACTTCACTACTCTCGACTCGGCTATGTCTTTGACTCAAGATTTTCTGCAGCCCAACATTGCCTTTTTCTTTTCTTGTCTTCTTTCTCTCAAGACCTTTCTTTCTTCTTCATTCCCGTATTTGTTGACTACGGGATATGGGCGATCAATGGCATAGTGACCTGGTTGCCTGGGGTTCCAAAGATAGATATTCAACCTTTTGATCGCCTCTTTCAATTCTTGGATTGTCACCCTTTGATATTGACTTTTTGATGATCTGTTCTCTTGGTTGGCCTATCTTCCCTTGACTTGGAGTGAGCCGAGTGTCTTCTTCGGAAGATTCGCCTTGCCTCTCTTGTAGTTCTTATTGAAGAACTTGTTGAACCTTTTAACCATCGGGCTATTTCTTCCGGATCAATGACTTCTTTGACCTCGCCTCTCTTTCCATCCTTAACAATTAGAGCAAATTGTTTGGGGTACATTGTCTCTTCCTCGATCTTTTTCTTCTCACTCAAATTCGTAGGCTTTGAGATCCGAGAATAGTTCATGGTTGGAGGTCTTCGATAGGTCCATGGAATGTCTTAGTGCCATGACCTTCATTTCCCATTCACCGGGAGACTTTTTAGGATCTTCATACACATTTCCTTCGTGTATATTCCTTTCCAAGTGCAGATAGCTCGTTGGTGATTTTCGTGAACCGAGCATCCGGTTGATCCAGGTTTTCTCCGCGATCATTTTGAAATTCTCAAATTTTTGTACTGACCACCGATAATTTATTTTCTTTGATTTGCTCCGAGCCTTCACAAATCAATGTTAGTTTGTCTGCATTTCCTTAGCCGTTTTGCATGATTTGACTTTATTGAACATGGCTTTGTCCAAGGTTTTGTAAAGGATGTCCTTGGCTACATTGTCCAGGTTGTATCTTTTTCTGTCATCATTTGTCCATTCAGTTCTTGGTTTTTCAACCATAGCTGGTCTAGGGGCAACATCCTCTTCACCTTCAGCTGCAGCTCTTCTTACAGTTGTGTTCACCTTTAAGATTTGCAGTGGCCCATCCTCTATCACTATCCACATTTCATCATGTAATGCTGATAGGTGAGCCTGCATACGAATTTTCCAATCATCAAATTCTTCAATTGTGAACATGGGAATTCGTGTCAAATTTGCTTCCATGATAATAAATTTTAATGATAAAAGGAGTTTTGAAAATTTAAGTACTAAAGCAGACTTTGAAAAGTTTGGAGATCTAGTTCAAGAATAACGGCTGAAGGCTCAATGAACCAACCGCTCCGATACCACTTGTAGGTCCCAGGGGTGTGAGTGTAAGGTTTAGAAGGGGGTTGAATAAACCTTACCAAATTTTCGATTTAGTCCTTTTAAAAGTTCGAGTTGATACTACACGATTGTGTCTCTAGGTGGACACCAATTTAGTTAATCAAGAGAGTTAGTCACTCAACGCACTGACTCGAGCTGTTGATAGAATAACTCATTGTTATGATGAATTAGCTCAACCGTGGTTTGTTTTCAGGAAGACTTAACACCCTTAAGTTTGGTTTAGTAGAGATTTAAAGCTTGATTTAGTACCTAGAAATTATCTAATGGATAGCAAATATGTCGAGAATTAAACAAATATGATGCAGAATTAAAGTGTTGAAATGTAAAAGACACGATAAGTTTTTATAGAGGTTCAAGATGGGGTAATTCTTCTACTCCTCTCTTCTCCAACTCCTAGAGGAATCCACTAGGTATTGATCAAGATACAAAGTGGTAATACCCGGATACAAGTCTTGATCACACATCCGACTTGATCCTTTGGGACTCGGGCCTCCGAGACGCCTTGATCACTCACCGGCTTCTCGACGACTCAGCCTTTCTTCACAGGCACCGCTTTGCTACTACAGCCCACTTGCTCAAGCTCTTTGGATTTGATCACTAAGCCCTCCAAAAGCTCAAGACTTGGTTCAACCTTGAACCTTCCTACAATCCTTCGTGGAATGTAGACCCCTTGATTCTTCAAGAATTTCCTCTTCAACCGATTGAAGTTATCTTTCCTTCACGGTGAGTGTTGGATTGATGTTCTTCGTAGTGTAGGCTTGAGGATTGAGCGTTTAATAACTTGAGAATATTTCGGTTACAAAATGTTTCTTTCTTGCTTGTATGGTCAAGGTAACCTATGTAATCTTCTTATACTTTTCTCGAGTTATTCCTCGCCTTTTATAGTGATCTTTCAAAAACCGCCCGTTGAAGAGATAGCTTATTTTTGAAAGTCACTTGTGGTTGTTGGTCTGTCTTGTTGTAGTCCTTGGAATTGCCATTTCCTCGTATGAATTGTTCTCCGCCTTTTTTCGAGTTCGACACGGTGTAGTGCTTCCCATTGGTCTATTCCTTTTGCACGCTTTTGGGGATCGAGCACTTCGAGAAAGGTAGCATGGAGATATTACTTGTTTAAGTAATTCTCTTGATTTCGCGGCAACGGATATTTTTTGATTATCTCGACTTGACCGCATTTCCTTGCTTTCCCCAGGTGACTTTGAGTCGCCTTCCAATCATTGGATGACTCTTTCCGTCACTTCAACTTGAGACTTGGCTTTTCTTGAGTTGATTGATCGATACTCCACTCGATTGCATCTGTTTGCTCCTTTCGGTGGAGTTCCGTCTTCTCTTCTTTGCCATACTCATTTGCCTCGCAATGTGAGTCTTCCTTCTAGTCTCCGCTTGTCTTCTTGCATGTTTGGGCATACCGATTTAACTCACCTTGACCAAAGCCCTATTTATTACAATGGGTTTACAACAAAATTGGGGTGCCAACTTCCTATTCTAAGTTTTTATGGCATTCATCAAAATCTAAACAATAAATTTCCCAACACAAGAAGAACCTCAAACATGTCATTTTATTGACATGGTTGAACAATGTGCACAAACGGATGTTATTAAACAATATTCATGTGATCCGCTAGAATATTGGTTGACTCAATCAATAATGTGATGCGATGATGAATTAACTAATGACATAGATTTACTTGACTACATTATTTCGTGATGCTCAACAAATTTAAAAAGAAAAGGCAAAAGAAGAATTGGAAAATGCTAATATTAAAAATGCTTTGAAAGGAAATTTAGAATTAAAAGAAGTCTCAGAACATCTTCAATATGCATTTTTGGGATAGAATAATAATTACCCAATAATTATTTCTGCTTCTTTTGTCTCATTTTGAACTGGAAAAATTATTGTGTGTTCTTCATGAAAACAAGTCGGCTTTGGGATGGTATATTTCTGATTTGAAAGGTATAAGTTTTTCTATTATAATGCACAAAATTTTAATGGAGGATTCGTACAAATCGTCCGTTGAACATCAAAGGTGATACGTGGTCAATATGCAGGGTACAATTTAGTATATAATTAGCACATTTGCATGTATATTAAGTATATTTAGGTTGGTTTCTCTTGTTGGGCGTGATATTGCATATTCTTGGATACTTTTGTAGGAAACTGAGCCAAATTGGAAGGATATCAGTGATCGCTTAAATTTTTTACGCTAAACCGCAAGTGTATGATATAGTTTATATATAGTGGCAAGCAAAACTGTATTCCACAGGAAATCATCTGAAGCACATGAAATATAGGAAATCTCATAATCTAATTCTATTGAAGCGATCGTAAAACACGAAATGTATCTAATTAATCCTGAAACTATTAAACTAAAATATGTAATTATTGTGAATCGTCAAATGAAAATTTATTTTGAAAATGGTAATTTATGTGGATTTGTATGTCCGTATGTGATCACATGTAATTAATATAAAATTAAAATTAAGTATATGCCGCGGCTCATACTGATAGCATACAAGATTGAAGATTGTGTATATATGGGTGAGCATTGAGAATGAATTGAGAATGGAAAATAAAATATTAAAATAAACATGATTCACATAAATCAATATCAAACAATAAAAAGGAGAAAAAACTCCAATATGGTGATAATCATACAACTAAAATTTTTCGGGTCAAAGTCGGCACTAATCCAGGCAAATATTAACCCGACTGAAGTCCTTATCTTTTTTGACATGGAATAAACACTTGAAGGCTAAAAGCGAAAAAAGAAAAAGAGATTTTACCCATGAAGGTTAATAATTAATATAGTTTTTACTTTAATTATTATGTGATTCAATTAAATTTTCTTGAAAAAAGAAAGTCCACTTGGCATAGACTTACAAAGCGAGTCCCACAAGTAGGGGTGTTAACTTCTGGGGAACAGATTTCCTGTTTTTTTGGTGTTCCAGGCTTTGTTCCGCTACGTGGATGATGGATAGGTGTTTACAAGATAAACATATGCCACTGATTTTTAGATGTATGTCTTGTCCATCATCCAATGAGTGAAACACCAAAAGTGAAACAGGAAACACGTTCCCTAAATTCGGACACGACACAGGAGCCTAACTCGAAATTAATGGGTATGGGTTCATGTTCCATGAGGCCGAGTCGAACTCGAATAACCCACTAATCAAACAAGTAGGGTTTGGGTCAACCTATTATGACCCATTTAACTCATGTAACCTATTTTTGAATTTAAAAGAAAACTAAATAAATAATTAATTGTAAGAAAAAAACAATAAAACAAGACATGTCTTTAAAACTTAAATGCTAAAATCTCCTTAATTATGTATGTTTTTATTAATTTTGCATTATTTTTGTATGTTATCCTCAAAATATGATTAGTATGTTATTTTATTTATGCAATTATATTATTTCTTTTTGTATGTTGTGAATTGTAATATGTTTGTTGATTGAATATAGTGCCAATGTGGTTAATTTTAAAAAAATAAATTTATTCAGTTGAAACTATTAATTGTTCGTAAAATTAATTTTATTAAACGGGTTGGACCCGATTTACCTGTGAAATAAATATGTTAGGTCTGGGTTCAAGATTCTAATACAAATAATTAGATGGGTAAGCTCCGAATTGGCTTATTCTGGCCCGCGAACCCTGACCCACACCCGTGAACCCGGATCTAACCCAAATTAACACCCCTCCCCACAAGTTTGTCCTGATTTCAGTTTTTAAATTCATCTCCGAAAAAAATCTAGTCATATAAGAATAAAATAATTAAGATAACTTAGTTTCTGGTAAGTTCGCCGGACCTGGAATTTCACTAATTATACATGTCCAATTAAAAACTGTGGAACTCGTGAAAATTATAGAATGAACTTCAATCAAAGAATCTCTTTCAAAAAAAAAAAAAAGAATCAAAGAATCTGAATTATTGGTGTAGTGGGCCCACGGGCTCCATTTTTAATCACCAGAAATTCATCATGTTGGTGGTAGACACTGGTGAGTATCACGTTTCCTACTAGTCATGGAATTGATTTTTGTTACATAATTTTGAGATCATATTTGCCTTTTACATTAATAAGACGTTTTTATTTGATTGTCAGCTGTATATATAAATCCAATTCACTCATTAATATTTAAGAACTCATCAAATTAAGAAGGATTATTATGTCGCCTAATTTGTGTAATCAATTAGGTTTAATAAATTTTTGATATACAATATAGGGGTGGCTACGGTTCTGAAACAGCCGGTTCTGCTTCCTCATTTTGGAGGAACCGGAACTGGAACCGTTGTCTCACGGTTTCGGTTCTTCATTTTTTTCATTCAAGTCATCGTGAATTTTACATGTCATATATCTAATCAGCAATTAGGACCGAAATAAATGAAACCCCTAAATTGAAAATCGATTCCAAGAAAATTTTGAAATCGGTAACCAATTTAGTCTTCAATTTGTCATTTTCTTAAAATTTATTGTTCTAAATTGCAAGATGATTTTGCCGTCACCCAATAATTACATGGCATATTGCAATTTAGCCTAAGTTGAATTGTAACCTTCCCATTTATGATTTTGATTGACCGAAATTTCAATAATTCTGTTTTGAATTCTACCGAATGTACACTTCTACCATTTTAATGAATTCTCTGCATACAAAATGGTAAAGAAAAGAGGAGGAAATTGTGGAAACATTGAGAAGATCAAATTCCCAGATGGAATTGGTCCATAAAAAGACAGAAAAACCAAAGGGAGTGAATGACCCGTGGAGGTTTGGAGGAGTAATGCCTCAAACAAAACGTTGATATGAAGATCAATTTTGTTTATGTAGACATATACTCAAGTAAGTTGATATGTTGATACTTGATCGTAACAAAAAAACTTCGGAAAGGAAAAGCCACTACGAGGATGTCTATATAATCAATTTTGGGAGCAAAGTCTGAACCTCTCTTTCTATAAAAGTTTAGTACTTGATTTATAAGCACTTCGTTGGTTTGGTACCTGACATTTTTGAGTTTACCAATTTAGTGCTCATACTTCACATTATTTTATAAATTGGTACCTACAATGCCCCCAAGATTTTTTAATTAAATTTTTTGAGTATACTTATTTAAAAAATCAATTGAAATTTTAATTAATTTAATTAATAAAAAATAAAAAGAAGTTTCTAAAAATATTAATGAATTTTTAGAAAAAAATAAAATTAATTACATTAAAATAGTAATTTAATATAAATAAAATTTAATTAATCGAAAAGAAAAAATTAGTTTTGTTAACTAAAAATTAAAATGAAAATTAAATAACTTAAAATTAAAATTAAGATAGTAAATAAAAAAAATTATAACATTTTTTTTATTAATATATTAATTTTTAATTAGTTTTATAATCGATTTTTTAAAAAAAATAATTAATTGAATTTATTTTATTTTTTACAATTATGAATTTATTAATTTAATTTAAATAATAATAATTTATTTTTTAATTAAGTCTTTTTTTAAATTTAATAATTCTATTAAAACTTAACTTTTTAACAAAAACTAAAAAAAAATCTTGGAGGTATTTTCGTCCTTAAAAGTGAATAGGTACCAATTTATAAAAAAATGTGAATTATGAGTACTAAATTGGTAACTCTGAAATGTCAATCTACCAAACAAAGAAAAGTGTCTATAGGTCGTGATCTTGAAAAATCAATAACCCTTCTATAAATGTGCCGTGGTTTTTCTTATGTTTTAGAATTTCGTGCCATACTTTAATATTTTAAACTATAACATGATATTAGAGTTGCAATTATTGGAGTAATGAAATGTCAACTGAAAAAGTCACCAATACTAAAAATATACAATATTTTATAAATTAAATAGAAAAACAAAATGCCAATTAAATGCAAGATCTGGACTTTATAATATAAATAGTGTCAATATTTTTTACGTACATACAAGAATGAAAATAATTAGTTTTGTGTATGGGGTTTGAAAAGTTTGTAGAGGTACGTAGACGCCATGTCTCTTACCACATATATTTAGGCAACATTTATGTCGCAGCTGAGGTATACGTTTTGAACATTAGAAGATTATGGGAAGTGCAGTTCAATGCGTGAACGCAATTGGGTTCTTGTACCAAAATCTCAGCCAACTTTGACATGGAAACAAAATTCTAATTTATATCTGAATTCTTGGAATTTAAGTGAAAGTGTGACAAATATATTTATTTCAGAAATATGTTCCAAACTAAAGTAAGGGTCGGTCCTGACTTTTGGGGGCCCATGACGAAAAGAAAAATAATTTAATAAAATTTGTGTACATATATAAGGGCTTGTGTAAAATTGGGGTCCTTCAAAATTGAGGGACCTAGACCATCGCCCTCGGTGACTACTCTCAAGGCCGGCCCTGACTAAAATAATCATAATAATCAAATTACTTCGTTTCTTGATAATCTGAGCTTCAAATGGTGCATATTTCCCTAATATCAGTTATGACACAATTGTGTACTTCGTTTTTCTCTCGCACAGTCGCATGGAGATGTTACATCCTCTTAGGGCCAAAGTCGACATTTTCCATGATTTAGACATTTTTGAAGCCTTTTGTTTTTAAGGGTTAATTACAAAAATACCCTTGAGCTTCAGTTCAATTACAAAAAACTCTATAATCTTTTACAATTATTGAAATACCTCCTAACATTTGTTCCTATTTACAAATTGCACTTATTGAGAGGATTTTGTCAAGTAAATACAAACTTGTTTTACAAATTGCATTTATTGAAAGGATTTTGTTAAGTAAATACAAACTTGAAAGGCATCTTTATAACACCTTAAGGAGTTATGGGGAGAGAGTTTTGTTAAGCAAATAATAACCTAAAGGACATCTTTATAATACCTTAAGGACATATTTATAATACTAGTCAATTTAGGCCCGCTACCTTAACCTAACCCCTACCTTTGGAGAGGGTGTGGCAGGCCAACTCGACAGGCCGTATAGAAAAATCATATAAATTTTAAATATATTTACTTTTTTTAAAAAATGCTTAGTAAAAAAAAATTAGAAGAAGGGGCCAGGGCCCTTGTTGCCCCCACCCCCCCAACTACGCTAGAGGCCTAGCTCATTTTGACAACTCTAGTTTCATCATATATTTTTGTGAACTGTATAAATATCACGTGCACAAATATGACATCGTCGTCATGTACACGTGGCATGCAATGATACCATTAAAATAAAAGATAAATCACTAAACTGAATAGAGGATTTAGATCGCTTAAGGTATTTGTAAGTTTAAAAGATAAATAAATATTTTGTAATTAGGTTAAACCTCAGGAGGAGCTTCTTTTGTAATTTAACCCTTGTAATTCATTTTCTGCAAATCTTCTCACTTTTGATTTCTTCAGGGTTGTAAGAGTAAAATAAACCATTTGATTTAATCAGAAGTTCATACAAAACATTATTTTCCTTGCTCACCTGAATTGTCTTGTAACAGGGCAAGGCCATGCCATATATTGCTAGCCAAGAATGGATCTAATACAGAAAATGCCTAGTCCAACCAGAGTATTCAGCCCCAGGCACTACAAAATTGATACAAAAACAAACAGTTACATTGGTATTGGAGTGTGCAATGACAATATGTTCAATTCCTCCAGAACTCGTCCCGATTCCATCGGAGTTTTCTCTTTCCAATGTTTTCTCGAGCTCAGCTTGGGGATGTGTTCTATCGGACGTGTTTGCCTCACGCTTCTCAGTTTCAAGCTTTTATCATATGTACGAGGAAAGCTAACACTACAAAAACTTTGTTGTCTCTTTGGTGGCAACTGATGCTTTGGAATAGGAGAAGACGACGCCTGCTTCTGAAGTGTTCCTTCTTTCCACCTTAAAAATGAATTTTGCAACTTTGGCGGATTCTGTTGAGCAATCAAAGACACAACTATTACTTCAAGAGCTTCACGATGTCTACACATCACTCAATGAGGAGGTAGACATATTAAAAGTATATGTAGTTTTTATTCTCTCATTCAAATATGTGGTACCAAAGATTTTCCATTGATTAGACGATCTTCTAGGGATGCGCTATTAATCTTAAACCAAATGAGAACCGAATTGGAGCTTCAGACTTCTTGTTCCACCATTGTGTTACACTTTATTGGATGCACAACACGTGTCTGTCTCTATTATAAGCATGCGTCGCTGATTATCTGAATGCATCTATATGTGTCATTCATCCAAAAATGTTGGAAAAGAAAGTGGAACAAAAAGGGAGTGATTGTTTGACTTTTTGTTCCACTCCTTTTTACTTTTGGAGAGAATAGTGTTAAATATTATTTTCAAAAATGAGGATGAATTTTGAGAGTGATTGAGATATAAGATGAAAATGTGATGATGATGGTTTTTTAGGATAATAGTGATGAGATGTGATTGGTGATTTGAAAAACAGTGTATTTTTTATATGATTGTATAATAATGATAATGAATGTGATATTTTTGTTTAAATTATAAACGGATGTGATTGATGATTTGAAAAGTGAGAAAGTGTATTTTTTGAATTTCTTTTACACTTTCATATAAAATTTTATCCAAAAAGTGGAAGGGATGACTCACAAGCAAGCACTCTCAAAATCCTCACAACCTACTGGCTCATTCGAAATTCTCAAGACTAGTTGTTTTTTCAACCTAGAAGCTGAGAATCACTTTGTTTTTTTAGAGTTTGCAAACGCTACCTACATAAAGCATGCTGAAGAAAGTGAAACATGTCTTCTCATGCATGTGTGCAATTTAAGCGATCTCTAGTAGTGAGATTGCCTCATCATAGCACGAGCGATACTTACAAATACGGATAATTACAAAAAAAAAATGCTGAGGTTCGGGCTAATTAAAAAAACCCTAGAGGTTTTTGAAATTACAAAAACCCTCATGAGGTGGTTTGATTTCGTCTGACATTTTCCCCATTCATAAGCCAGAGACTTATCAATCCCTTCTTGGATTTTATAGAAATATCACATTACCCCCTTAAATTTAAGACAGGGGTTTTTGTAATTTTCAAAAAACTTTGGATTTTTTTGCAATTAGCCCAAACCTAAAGGGGTTTTTGGTAATTAGCCCTTACGAATAGTATCCGGAGATTAGCCTAATTACAAAAAACTTGGATTATCTTTCAAAATTACAAATGCCCCTTTAAGATGTTACAAGCTTCCCACTAAGATTCGTAATTACCAAGCAAATCCCGCACTCTTGAGGGTGCAATTTGTAAAATAAAATCAAAACGCCAATAGGGTATTTGTAATTTTGAAAGAAAACTGAATTTTTTTTGTAATTAGGCTAAAACTTAGGGGTAGTTTTCGTGATTATCCTAGCATTAATAAATACTTAAATCTGGAATCGAGATACTTCAAACTTACCAATGAGATGAGACTAGAACTGCCGAATGATAGGGATGCTGCAGCAAATGTAGACTTTCCTGGTTTACTTCCCTTCTGATCGCTATTTCCCGAGTTCTGACCATCAATGGACCCAAAACTGGAAGGAGTAACATCATCATCTTCTTCCTCCTCATCTTCCCCTTCTTCTTCAGGCTCAGGTGGAGTTTGCTCTAACTGGTTCGCTTTTTCAGACACTGAAATATCTTCATCCTCTTCAACAACCCCTTGTTCCACCTTCTTTTCCTCCTCTTTCTGCATTCTCTTCAATTCCTCATCCAAGTCTTCAATGGCCTCTTTCAGAGACAGCTCAGCTTCAACCAACTCCAGTTCTTTCTTCAATAGTTCCATCTTTGTCTCACTAGCTTTCTTCTTTTCCTCGACCCATTTATCTAATCCAACAAAAATCGGTTTACAAGCATTTTCCACAGATGTTAATAGGCGCATCCACAGGTTATCTTTCTCGACATTCACTTCCCGTCCATAGAACTCATCAAATCCGAGGGGAAGGAACTGAGCCTTGTCTGGATCGACATCTTCGCCCTCCTTCAATGGAGGTTGCCAAAATAAACGGATTCCATTTTCCTCATCATCTATATAGTTTATTATTCTTCCGGTTGGAGTGTGTAAGATGAGGGGATCTTCATTGTATATGAGATTTGATGGATTTTCAGGGTCAGGTTCCGGTTCCTTATTAATCAGTACAAATTCTGGGTTTTCATCTGATCAAAATAGCAAAGGACCATCAACAAACCCTCATCGCATATACATTATCCAGCAAATCAATTACACATGTTATCCAACTGGAATAATTACAAAAACTACCCTTGAAGTTTGATCTAATTACCAAATAAAACCCATTTATTTTCAAAATTACTTAAAGGTATTACAAACACCCTTTGTAGTTTCTAAACAAATACCCCTCCTAATGAGGGTGCAATTTGTAAAATAGAGACAAATATTAAGGGGGTATTTGGAATTTTGAAAGATAGCTGGGGAATTTTTGTAATTAGACTAAACCTCAAGGATAATTTTTATAATCAACCCTATCAAATTTAACTCTTTAATGTTACAATGGAAAACCAAAATGGAGCCATAACGGTAAAGTTAGATGCCATAACATGCATTTTCACGAATGAAGTTACTACCTTTGGCCCACCAGTATTCAAGTTCAGAGGGCATAGGTAGCCTAAGTGGAGCTTTATAGAATGAGTTCAACCACATCTCCCTTTCTTGATCCACCTCATGGACATACATTTTCCAATAATCTGGAACCTGAAAAGGCATCTTTTGATTACACATCCTCGATACCATTTATGAATAGGCATTCCTCATTTATATGTGAGTTACCTCATAGAATTGATTGATGAAGCCTGGTGCCATCCACACATCTTCTTCCTCATATAAATAGGGATGTTGAGGATCAGAATATGGACCTCTGTCTTCTCTGACCACTGCATGAGCAAATTGTTTTTATGAAGGAACATCTTGTGCAAAGAAAGGAGCAAAGCTAACAAATTTTGCCAACCAATTAGAAGAGGAGAGGAAAAAAAGCACCTAATTAGAAAGCCCGTGAACCAATAAAATTTCTTCTGTTTTTAAGATAGCTTGAGATACAAGTTCAACTGTTTAAAAATCATGCCAACAACTATATTACATTTTAGATTCGTACTGCAAATTTGAGGAAAATTTTGCATGCATTGATGTAGAAAGAACTGCAAGCGCCAGATTCAGCTTGCAAAGATAGACCAAACTGATTTAAGCAGAATCCAATCGTCCAAAAGAAAAGCTAAAAAGAAATGGAGTGGCCAATGAAACCATGAAAGTCCCATCCGATTGCAAATGTGCTCATTTAACAAAAAATGTCTCATCCAGATAAGACCAGTTAATTCAAACCACTGTAAAGCAGATAGTCTCTCTAGACAACATTGAGTTGCTGATTGTTAATTACTGAAATCAGTCGATGTTTACATGCAAATCATGAAAGTGAAAATCAAACCTGATCTTAATAAACTCACCCGCCTTCTCTACTATAGTTACAGTAAACTCGACTTCTCTCTTTGTTACATCCAGTATAGGTCATGAAGAGTGGTGAATGAGGACTTCATATTTCACTAAGTTAATTAGTAGTTTTTTTATCAATTTGGGTTAAATCCAAGCACAGTCACTGTTTGAGTAAATGTTTGGTCAGTGACAAAACATTATATGGTAGGATTCTTGTATGGTGGCCTCCTTGAAGAAAACGCAATGCATGAGCTTGACACTTGTTAATATTCAACACAAATTTTTCCGATAATTGAATATTTGAGTTTTGAATTTTTTTGACATCGATGAGAACCATCACAAACAAGTTTTAATCCAGTTGCTCATTGCTGCTGTACCAAGCCATTACATCTGAAGAAACCTCTCTTCATGCGAATCACCCTTCATCTACTGACAGCTGACATCACCTATCATTGCAGTATTATGACACCTATTGTCCTTTCTCAAAACCACTCTATATTATCGTAGTTCATACTAAATGGAAAAGGAGTTAGGAGACAGGAGATACAGTGAATCTCCTTGCAGCCTATTAAGTATTAAAAAACAGGACCCCTTATTCTTCTCGGTTGCATAATGACAATAAAGAAACACCTACTGACAACCTCTGGGATATAAGCATACCTTTTGACCCTATCATATAACACCCACTCACAAATTAGCTGATTGCATGGATCATTCTCAATATTACAACAATATGTCGTCATTTAATCTCACTACCTCACTCTTTGAAGAATTCCTTGTGCTTTCTTATAAAGCTTTTGAAAATACATACTGATCCTTTATTTAAGAATCCTTGACATCAATGTTCATATTTATTGAAATGAAAATCCCAAAGTGATATCCACTCATCAAGTATCTGTCTTCAATTTCTTCAAATAATTTAATATCCTAATAATATATTATTATACTATTCCTGAATATGCCACAAAAACAGTATTTACTTAACTTATATTGGAATATCAGGCCAATCTCTTGCTAGGAAAATGATGTAAGCCCAACCAGGTTTGTTGATACCTCAATGTTGTTCACGACTGACAATAAAGTAGATTTCAACATCATATTTCACAAGTAATTTAGCAATTATTCAGAGTATAATAATTTGTTAAATCAGCATAGTAAAATATGCATAATTTAGAGATGTATCTCCTCTGGGTCACCAATTCTAATCAGACTGGCAGCTGGTGTATTCCTCCGATGAACTTATATTCTAAGATCCTAATAGAATAGTTGTTTTTTTACATTTTTCATGCAAAGCGAGCTCTTATTGGCCCAAAGAAGTAATATAATATAGGAACATTAGGAGTCCTTTTCAATATAACAGTTCTAAAGTTTCCTTTGTTAGGATGTACCCTCATGGAAGGGTTTTGAAATAGCTACATACAAATTGCAGTCTCTGATGCTTATCAAATATCAAGAATCAACTGGATATTTCACTGTTTAGATATCAATTTTGGTGATTTCTCCCACATCACATGCCTCTTATTACCCAATACCAATTGTCGTTGAAGATAACCATCACTAGAAAGGGAAAGAACTTGGAAAGCAACTTACTTCCATCAGGCTTGTTGACAAACATGCGCGCCTTTGCAGCCGCAACCTCTGCTATACCTGCATGCAGCTGAGGTAACATACTCTAAGTTATCCTCGCCACAGCAAGTAAAAGTTACAGAGAGTTTTGAGCAGAGAGAAATCTTAACTTACCGCTGACACATCTGCATCACAACCAGTCGGATCCTCCAAAAGTTCGCCAAAATAGAATCGCCCCTGCTCACATAAATAGAAAAGGTTGTAAATTATTCTTTGTAATACATTGCCTCTTCTATCTTTGGCTATAATAAGGGATTAGCTCTTAGTAATCATGTAAGTATATTTTCCTCTTCCATAAGCAATAATACATTAAGGTTTCTCTTAATTGTTGTCTAATTTCATAAACCCTTTACATTTTTCCCTAACACCTACCCAAGAACAAAATTTAATCTTTCAATTGCTCTTTTGCTACAGTATCAAGTCAATATGTTTAACCTTTTGACTAAACTTAACATACACAATTTTGATATTACATAAATTTGAAATATTACTAAATTTTTATTACTGCAGTTAGATTTCAGTGAAGCTGACTTGTCAACAGCACCAAATGAGTATCTTTGAGGAATGGAAGTAGAATATAACAATTCTTAGTACAAGGTGCAACATGGAGAAACATAAAGAGAATAATCAAATAATACTTAACTTCATACAAGAAAGTTGTTAATATTATTTTTTATTTGGTTATTGGGCTCGAATTAGGCGTAAACTTTTATGTTAAAAACGTGTTCAGGTTTCTTACAATTAAAAGAATTAAACAAGTCAGAGAAAACCACAACAGTAGTGTGTTCTTACATATGTTGTTCGCTCATTGACTTCATAGACACCACAACCATGCATTCTCCCATGTTTCCATTGACCAGCATATCGGTAACGACCTTTCTCCCTGGCGCCAAAGTACCATTGAAAAGTCATATAAGCAAAAAATACAGAATTTCTAGAAGCAAACGAGCCCTTCCATTCAAAAGTTATTATGGAGTATGGAATACGCAAATTATACCAACTCTTCACATAATCTGAATAAGTATGAAAGAGTAGTATCTCCATGCATTCTTCATAGAGATTCACGAGCTTCTCTGCAGAGGCTCCAATAAGCTATTGGGTGGTTAAACATTATCCTAGAGAAGCAGATGATTTCTTACTATTTATAAAAGCAAGTCATTTGTCAACCATTTCATGGCTTAGTTACATTATTCTGTACTTATCATAATTAACTGCAATCTGCACTCGTACTAATTTTAAAGCAAACAAGTGTCAAAAGGGACGAAGACACTACCATTTCATAGTTGTACAAGAAAATTGATCCAAGTAACGTGGATATTTTACTGTTTACCTACTCAAACTAGTGAACCAAGTTAAAATTGGAGGATGCTACAACCATGATCACTAGCCTCGAATTAAATCTTATGCTAAAATCATCACAATGCAATTAAATGGTAACAAGCATCAAGCTGTAAATACATATACACGGAAGGTAAAACAAGTAAGCTCAGTTATTGTCAAGAGATGGATTGAACATAAAACTTACGGCTTCCTTCCAAATTGTCTGATCCACTCGTCGTTTTCATAAAATGGGATTTCGTATTCCCCATCGGCCAAACGTAAACTGTCTTCAATATCCATCTCAAGCCATTCTCTATCTTCAGGTGACATGAAATCTCTTGATATTATTTTCCCTTCCGCGCGCATCTTTGCTTCAAGCCTGAAAAAACAATAAGAAATATCTAAATAGACGCACTTATGAAGATGCTTGTGTTCTAAACGCAGTAAAGGGTTCAAGTATTAGTGAAAGCCATACTTGGAACCCGGAATAGGCTCCTCGGTAGGAATGTCCACTTCAACAACTCCATGACCTTCCATGTCGTTTTGGAGCCATTCTCCTTCATACCTAAAAGCAGCAATTAATCCCTTATGATTATGATGCATTAGTGGATATCTGAAACTAAGCTAGAAAGCGACAAAGGAAGATCTTAATAATGAATTGTCAGTGTTAGTTCTGCAAAAGCTTGAAAAGCACACCAACCTGACCAGCCCTTGCTCAGCAACATAAACACCTTTTCCATGGGCCATATCATCCCAAACGGTGCCTTCATACCTTGGAACAATAAAAATTATCAACAATAAAACATATAGCAGGAAGAGGTGGCACTTATACCAAGATAAGAAATGGAATGAGAAGTAATACTGATCCAAATCCATTCCCAAAGTTTAGCACAATGAAAGTGACTAGGGGTAACATAGCATAACCAATGACCACTCAAGCAACTTCTGGGTGCATAATTTTGCACTAGCCACTGTGAGCAACTAAGCACAACTATTAAGTTGAATTCTAAGTATCATGACTCTCAAGTCTCAACATGACTATGTATTCAATAGTAATCTATCTAGCGATACGGATATCCCACAATGCAATATAGAGGCCAGAATGCTATCATTGATTGACAATCATTGCTTAACAAAAGATGCAATTTACAAAATCAATAATTTTAGTTGAATCAAAGCACCATGAATTTTAGGACAGGATTGCTAAACATGGCAAAATAATTAACAGCATACACAAATCCAAAACCAAACCAGTATTAAAAAGAATAAGAAATTAAACAAACTAATACAGAGTAATTATAATCTGAAGCTTCGAAACATGTAAAAAGGGAAAAACGAGAAACACTTTCAATCTGCGATCAGCAAATATTTTCCAGGCTCTGAATTACAAAGTACTGTATCCACTGTTTTCAAACTTGGATGGATTAGCTTGGGGGGAAATGGGAGTGTGTACTTCTAATAAGTAAATAATCAAACAAGTCACACTCAAACACAAAATACATACACGAGCAAACGCAAATATATGCACACGAAATACTAAACGAAGCATAGTTCAAATTCACACAAGAAATTCAAAAGTGTTTCAAACAAGTTCGAACACTCACGAGCTGCCATCGGCGAAAATGTAGCTAACCCAAATCAAAAACTCCTCAATCCTATCCAGCTCCTCAATTACCGACTTCGGGTTCGAGATATCATAATGGTTATCCGGAATCACCGGATAACTCTTCCTATACGGCACGTAAAAGGGAGCAATTGGCGGGTCACGGCCCGCCCTAATCTCGTCACTGATAATTTCCACCTCCTCTTCATCCACATTATGGGGATCCCAACCCGGTTTCGTCATCTCAAGAGGAGCATCCGCCCACAGCTCCTTCAAATCCTCCTCCCGCCAGTTTTCAGGGTCCCTCGGAAAATCGAACAGGTCTTCATGGTACACAACATCTTTCTCTTCTTCCTCTTGCTCCCTGCGCAGGCGCTTCGAGTTGAGGAGTTTGGTGAAGCGGCGAATGTTGACCTCGGGGGTGTTTTCGGAGTCGGAGTCGTCCGGCTGGAGTTGCTGAGTGCTGCCATCGGGTCGGACATAGGAAATGGGTTCTAAATCGGATTCGGAGTCAGAGTCCGGCTCCGAGTCGGAGGAGGAGGAGGATTCTGAAGGTACGGTTTCGGATTCTGAGTCTTCGGCGTCTGAGTTTTTCGGCTCTGTTTGGAATTCGTCTTCCTCTGCTGTTGGGCTCGACATTGCTGGATTTTCAGTGTCTGTTGTGTGTGAAAGTACAGAGGAGGAAGGGGGGAGGAAGATAAGGTAAGAGGGAGTAGAGAGGCGCTCTGTCTTATATGCAGTCTTTGTGCTAGCCGAAGGCCCGAAGCTAACAATGAGAAGTGATGCAGTGACGGGTTGTACCAAAGGTGTGCTGGGACTACTTGTACAGTTGTGTTGTACAAATGTACACTGATTTTTCTATTTTTCCTTTTCACAAGTAAGCCACACGAGCAATGCATGAAATGTACTTTTAGAAAAATAATTTTTAGTTTCTAATGACTGTTAGGGTTGTTAATTCGAATTAACTGAATTTGCTAACTGGTAAAATTATTAATTAAATCAAAATTATATTTTATCGATTTAACCAAACTGAATAATTCGGTTAACAAACCGAGTTAACTCCAAAATTATATATATTATATGGTATAAATATATATATGGTATATATTATATATAAATATAATTATATATATAATACATGTTTAAGACATTATTTTTGGTTAATTCGGTTAATTTTGAATTCTCAAATCAAATTAATTGATAATCAAAATTTTTCAAAACCCCTAACCATTCACTGAACCAAAATAATTTGGTTATCGAATTAACCGAATTGATTCGGTTAACAGGTAAAAAAAAGCAATTAATTAGACAACCCTAGTGATGGTGAATTCTTAAATTTCAATAAATAGTTCAAAGATAAAAATAAATTAATTTGATCATAAATCACCAAATTAAATAATTGAACAACAAATTACTATAAATTATGAAAACCTCTTTGTCTTTAAATGCAATTGATATAAATTATATAAAAAAAAATTAAAAATTAAAACGCCTATTTACTTCAAAACATCCAAAATTCTGAAAATTGCTTCAACAAGAGAGTGGATTCCTTTTTTTTTAATATAAAAACTGAAATCTGATGATAAATTTTGGGTTGGTTTGTTGTATTTTTATGTTAAAACTAATAGGTTAAACATTTTTTTTTATTTTATATGCAATTGAGGGGTTGAATTTCTGGAAATGAGTTTTGTGGAATTTCTGTTCACTTATGAGAATTACTTGCATGCAATGATAGATTGATGTTTCTGGAATTGATGAGGCACTGAATTTAGTTGTATGGAATGCTATTGTTTGTGGATTGGTGCTTAAAAATAGTGGTGGATCTGGTTTTAAATTAGAGATTTAATGTAATAAAAATTCATTTGGAAATGAAATGTGGAGTTTATTGGGCATTGTTGTGAGAAAAAATAAATATTAAAAAAAATGTTCTCTGCACAAGAGTTGTACTCTGTGTCTTGGCTTTCTTAACTCATCCCAAAAAAAAAGACTCAAATACAGTAAGCGAAATGGGCAAGCCATGTTGAGCACAACTGTGTTCGGTTCGCGTAAGAACGCGCGGTGTTCGCATTTGGGAACTTTCTCTACAAAATTAATATATAAATGATTCTTGTGTAGACACCAAAAACAATAATGTGATGATAATAACTGGTGTGATGGTTTTTTTAGTAGAATATTGATTGGATCAACTAAAAATTAAGAGATATCAAATAATGTATTTATGATATAATTGTGGAATGTTGATGGTTGACAGCGACCTTTTTTTAATAAAATAATAATTTAATATAATTGATGATTAAAAAAGTGAGAATGGGTGAATAATGTATTCTTTAAACAAAGTCACAAGCAATCAGCATTTTTTAATAACCAATCAATTAACTCTCTAAAAATTTCCAAAGAATACGAAAGTTTATGAATAGATAGTTAGCTAGAACAACACCCGTATATTACACGAGATTTGTCCAAAATTAAAATTTTAGTGTCACTAATTTATTTTTAATAATTATAGGAGATCCAAAATATTAATTAGAAATACTAAAAAAGAAATTCAAAAATTAGAAGAGTATTGATGCGTGCAAAATATACGTGTATTTTGGGGCTTAAAATGATATATATTTGATAAATTTACATGTATATTTAGTGTGTTTTTATTTGGTATCCTTAGAAGGGCATGATACTGCATATTCTTGTAACTTTTTACAAGAAATGAGCTAAATCGAAGAAATATCAGTTAAAAGGCTCGGATAGGATTGACGAGAAGATCGAAAAGACGAAGAAACCGGAAAAAAACATGTCATACGGCCAGACCGTGTGGTACCACACGGCCGTGTGACATACCCGTGTGAAAGAAGACATGTCTGTGTGAAGTTGGAAAGAAATAGGGGACGAAAATAAGCCGCACGACCGGACCATGTGAAGGCCACACGGGCGTGTGAGGTTTGCTGAGTGTATGCCACATGGTCGTGTGAGGCTACACGGTCGGGCTGTGTGATACACTGTCTTCGGATTTTGGTGTCTTTTTCCCACTCAAACTCTACAAGTGATATCTTCAAGCATCTATAAAAGGGACCCAATGGGCTGCACGAAAATTACAACATCTATACCACATACAACACGCCAAATTTCACAGGAACACAAGATCCAAGGTCTTCTGAGAGAGGAGGGTTAGGTCGCGAAGAACACCACAAGGTCTTTCGCATCTACGAAAGCACACAAGAGCTTCGAAGGCTTGGAAGGAGAATCCATCCTGACAAGAAGAGATTTTCTTTCTTTGTCTAGATCTCTTGTATGTGCTTAAACGATGTCACGATGTTGATTTCAAGTTTGTCTATGAATTTGTTATCAATGTTTGGCTAATCTTTCGGATCTTAGGGGCATAATCAAAACTGTGGATTCATGTTAAATCTTGATTAATTATTTTCTTAATTGATTCATGTGTTCTATATTATGAATTCGAGGGCTTATTCTTAATTGATTTTAATTTGGCCAATAATTTGCATGTCATATTTGTTAGTGCGAAATTCGGAAGAGGAGTTCTAACAAAGACAGAAATCGAATTCAGACATAAACGGGTGTATCGAGTTTGGAGACCTACAACTATTTGTGGGGAGTCATTCAATTCATAGATCTTTTGGGAGTTAATAATAGTTGTATCGAGTCGGACGACCTACAATCGTTATTAATCTATTGTTTATGCGCGGCCCAGGAGGGGGAATAGACTAACTTAGGAATTAAACTCATACAATTGCATGAATTAGTTATTGAAACTTTAATTTAATTTAATATTGAAAAAAGATATTGAGATTATGTACCTAAGGTTGCTTCCGTGGTTGTTTAAAACACTTGTGGGGTTCGCAAATTTTTTTTTAATTTAATTTTTGATTTTTTTTAACACTTGAGATTCGGTCGCTTCAATAAAATCGGAATGCGATGTTATTATAGCCTAAGTGTTTCATAGTCAATCCTTGAGGAATACGACATTGCTTGTCATTATTCTATAAACTACAATGTACACTTGCAGTTATAAGATCCAAATATTTCTGGCGAACAAGTTTTTGTCACCGTTGATGGGGATTAAAAGATTCTACTTAAATATAGTAATAAGTAGTTCAATCTTAATTGAAGTATTTTTGTAATTTTTTTATTTTTTTAATTTTTTTCAAAAATTGTTTTTTTTTATTTTTTTCCGGTTCTAACATTATTTTTGTTAAGTGCAGATAGTGCATGATCACGCGTTCCAGATCTACCCAGTCAATACCCATTGATTTGGAATCAAGAAAACAGCAAAGCAACTAAGAAAAAGACCTAAAGAAATGGCAGAGGGGAACAATCAAAATGTCGTGAATAACATAATCAATGAGGAGCGCCCACCTGGGACAGATGTGCAGGACCGGATAGTGAAAAGGCCTGCGAGAATGGTAGTTACTAGTTAAGGACTATTTCCAGCCAGAGGTAAGTCAGACTTATGGGGGTGTGGCCCGTCTTCCGATCAATACAAACAACTTTGAACTAAAACAACATTGATCCAGATGGTGTCACAGAACCAGTTTGGGGGCAGAGCCGTTGAGAATCCAAACGCGCACTGGCGCACTTTTTAGAAATTTGTGATACTATTAAGATGAATGGTGTTTTCTGAGGATATCATTCGATGCCGCCTTTTTGCATTCTCTCTGCGCGATAAGGCTAAGAGATGGTTATGCTCTCTAACACCACCATCAACAAATTGGGCAGAACTAAGTCAGCGGTTTCTAGCCAAATATTTTCCCCCTAGTAAAACGTTGTAGTTGAAATCTGAAATCGCCCAGTTTAGGCAGTTAGATTCTGAGCCACTATATGAAGCATGGGATAGATTTCGAGGATTGCTAAGAAAGTGCCATCAACATGGATATTCCGACTACCAATAGGTCCAGTACTTCTATAATGGTTTGAGTGGCAACACGAGAACGATTAAAGATGTTGCATCTGGGGGTGCACTGCTAGGGAAATATCCCGAGGAGGCACTAGAATTGTTAGAGGAGATGGCGAACAATAGTTATCAATGGCCATCCGAGAGATCTACTGTCCAACGTGTGGCAGAAGTACAGGATGAGAAAGTCGCCATGCTCACAGAACATGTATCCGTGCTGAATATGAAACTGGATGTGATGCATCAAGTGACTCCAAGAGATCTTGTTGTTGTTGAAGAAGAAGCGAACTTTGCGGGCCAACAAATGAACTTGAACAACAATTATAGAAATAATCAGACACCCCAATGACTATCATCTGGGATTGCGGAACCATGAAAATTTCTCTTATACTAACAATAAAAATGTTTTGCAGCCACCTCCGGGATTTAATGTTGGTAATCAAGGTAGAGCGGGGTCAAATGAAAAGAAAGCATCTGTTGAAGAGATGTTTGTTTGATAAATGGTTTTATCATAATTTTGATGATTTTGTTTTTATACCAAAACAATGTTTTTAAAGGTTGTCCAAATACTCCTAAATGATTTAAAATGGTTTTAATATTTTCCGGAGTATTTCTTCAAGTTTATTTTCGATATAAATTGGACAACACTTTTGATGATTTTGTGTTAATGTATTTTTACACCAAAACAATGTTTCTAAAATGTTGTCCTAATACTCCCGATCGGTCTAAAATATTTTTACTATTTTTTGAGTATTTCTTGAAGTTTATTTTCGATATAAAATTGACAACACTTTTGTTTTGAGGCCAATCGATCACCCTATAGGGCATCTCGTACCTAAAAGTTGTGAAAAATAGTGAATAAGCTATTTCTTTGAAAAAGGGTGGTTGTTGGCCAGGTCAGGGTGGTGGTAGACCAAGGCGTCGGCCGGTGGTGGTCGACCTGGTCCGACCGGGGTCGGCCGTGCACAGGGAGCAATTTTCAAACAGAGCTTCCTGGACTCGTTTTTGGTCTTGCTTTCGGCCCATTTGCGATGGGGTCGACCTGGTCGAACCCCGTCGGCCGGTCGCCCTGTGTAAATGTGTTTTCTCATTTTCAAACGTCTATTTGTGCACGACCGATCGCTTCTAAAGTTTTGACAAAGAAAATTTAACCGTTGTGCGTGATGACTTTTCCCTAAATTGTGGGATTGATTTCTAACAGACTCTTTTCTTCAATTGTCTTGCAATTTTTACGAGAATTCATGTCCCCAAGAGGAGCCTATCATGTACAAGACATCTTCTATAAATAGAGGAAGAATTGAAGCAACACAATAAAGAGAAAACTACAACACAACAAGATACACTCAAGAATACACTTGTTCCTACATTGTCTTATTTCTTGTTGTAATTTGCCTAGCTATTCACTTTCACATCCTTGAGGTCTAGGCTATTCTTGATTACACTTGCACTCTATTGTATTATCAATTATCGAGTTGTAATCTTGAATTTTGGGTTATCATTCAACACAAGATATCCTTGTGAGTGTTTTGGGTAAAGAGCACACTTGGGTGATCTAGGTGTTAGGTGTGAGAAGATTGTGGTAATCTTCTTGTTGAGGTGTTGAAGAATTTGGTATTCTTCAAGGTTGAAGATTGTGGTAATCTTCACAAGGTGTCGTTGGATATTGTGGTAATCTTCAAGAAGAGATTGTGGTAATCTCAAAGGTGGTGTTGAAGAAGAGTGTGGTGCTCTTCAAGGTGTTGTTGTAAGTTAGTGTTGTATTAATTTGTGGTAAATTAATAAAATCTTTTTTTCTTTTTGAAATCCATCCCGGATATACTGGGGTGGTAGAGGATTAGGCCCTAGGTGGGTTGAACCTCTTTAAATCAACGTGTGTTGTTTACATTCCGCACCTTTATTATTGTGTTTGAGCATTCGGTTATAAAAAGAGGGCGAAATCGAAAAGATGGAGATAATCTATTCACCCCCCCTCTAGATTATCGTAGCCGCTTGGACTTACAAGTGGTATCAGAGCCAAACTCTTTGGCAAGCTCGTTTCACATCGCGAGTGAAGAGAAATGATCGTCGGCTACGAACGAAGCTCATCTTTCCGGCACCTCCACCAACAAGCCACCTCGGTTTGATTCCAAAAATTTTATATTTTGGAAAGAAAGAATGGAATGCTATTTACAAGGTTGCGGGTTTGATATTTGGAACACCGTCATAAATGGAGAATCCATTCCGATGAAAGATACACCACACACCTCCAAAGGCTTCAAAGAGCTCAATGATGAAGAGAAGAAAATCATCTCCTTAAATGGTAAAGCTCTTAATATTTTACTTTGTTCACTTACCACTTTGGAATTTGATCATGTTGTAGGTATTCGATCGGCACATGAAGTATGACAAAAATTAGAAGCCATCTATGAAGTATATGCAAATGAAAGGAGCAACTCAAAAGCATCTACTTCACAAATGGATACAACATCAAATCCAACAACATGGGATAAGCCTTCTACAACCTCCCATGATGAACAAGTTGAACAATGTCTCATGGGCATCAAAGAAGAAAACGAGGTAAGTTCTAAACCCTCTACTTCTTATGACAATGAATTGCAAAATGAATATAGTGATTTGCAAAATGATTATGATGAGCTACAAGATGAATTCCAAAACTTACTTGTTAAATACAAAAATTTGAAAAAGGAATTCATTGTTTTGAAAAATGATAAGGATAGTTTATTTACTTCCTATGAATCACTATCATGTGCTCACACCACCACTCTTGATAAGGTTAGAAACCTTGAGAAAGAAAATAGTACTCTTGTTGAGGATATAAATTGCTTAAAAAATGATTTATCTAAATCAACTTGAGTACCGATAAGATGACCGATATTGTTGATTGTTGTGATAAATCGAAACTAGTACTTGATCATAAGCCTAAGGGTGTCAATCACATGAAAAAGAATCAAGTCTCTAAGCACATTGGTCATTATGCTCCTAGAATTATTACATGTTTTTATTGCGGTAAAAAGGGTCATACGGTAAATACTTGTCGGCCAGAAATAGCTAATCATTATTGGAGACCTAAAAGTCTCAAAGTTAATCCTAAAGGACCTAAACACTTGAGGGTACCACAAAATAATGTTTTATTAGGTACCGGAATAATGATCAAAGAAAATTCATACCGCCAAGAAGGCATCAAATGACCGTTTTCCTTTGATCAAAGAAGGAGAAACTATTTTCGACAAAGCAAATTTCAAGAAGAGGATATACTCAAAATGGGAAGAACACAATCCTTGAAATGGCTAAGACATCATCAACAAGATGATTTTCAAAGAGAAGAGACCATCAACAATGGGAAGGTAACAAACCTTGGAAATGGAGTAATCAAAGAAGTCATCATCAACAAAATGACTTCCCGAGGGAAGATATCATCAACAATGGGAACGGCACAAACCCATGGAAATGGCGTAATTGGTAACCCGTATCTCCCCATTCGAATATGCATTTTATTTGTCTATTATGCATGTTTTTATTTGTGTCTTATTTGCAAAATGAGTTTTCATATATTTATTTTAAAATTAAGGTCTTCAATATATATTTGTGGTTTTAAAATATTTTGAAAAGAAGACCTTATATGATGTTTTTCAAAAAAAAAAAAAAACTCTTGTGCATTTTTAGACTCAAGTGGTTTATCATATCTTATGGATTTTTATGGCATGAGCTTACTTGTGATATCTATTAGCCTACACTTTTATCATAATGATTTGTTCTAGATTTATTTTAAGAATTGTGTAGGATTTACATTTTTCACAAATGGCCATCTACGTCATTATTTGTCAAGAAAGGCATAAATTATCGAGGTACGTTTACTTGTGTTATTCTTACTCTTATAGAACTCGATATATGTATTTCCATATGCCTATGTGCTTGTTTTTCATAGTATTTCATACAAGTGTCATTAAGAGGTTTTTTAGATTTTTTGAAAGGCACTATTTGATATTTGATTGCACATATTTGCTTTGTCAACTCTTGTTCAAATACTTCTTTTAAATGAGGCCTCAACTATATGCTATCGGATTTTCTAATTTCAAAAGAGACATTTTATAGCTTTCTTAAGCTTATTTGAACTTGCATGATTTATTAGACTCTTGATGATATTCTAAAAGCATAGTATGTGTTTCTTGCTTCATGGTCTATATAGTGTCTATTTCTACTATGCTCTTATGCAAGATATTTTGTGATTGATGATTGAGGCATATTTTTACACTTGGGCTATTTTTTTCTTGCTCATATAAGCGATGCCGTTAATGAGTTTGTTAAGTTGTGTAGATGAGAAATGAAGTACTCCAAATATTAGTTACCTCAAAATATTTGGATGTAAATATTCTACTATGTACACCTTAGATCAATTGGATGCCCTATGATGATAGTGATGAAGAAGACAAAAAGGGTATTCCGGAACAAACTCGATGACCAAGACAACATTGGTCGAACTAAGACGAGGTTAGTAGCTCGAAGGTATTTTCAAGAAGAAGGTAATTGATTTTGGTGTAACATTTGCACTCATAGCACATTTTGTAGCTATTTGCATTTTACTTGCCCATTCTTGCTTTAAGAAAATTTCAAGCTTTACCAAATGGATGTTGAATCCAATTTTCTAAATGGTTTTATTCAAGTAGAAGTCTATCGGGGTTTAAATTTTTCTAGGCCAAATGATCTTTATAAAAGGCCTTGTTTGGTTTCAAACAAGTACCCCATGTATGGTATGATATACTTAGCTATTTTTGCTAAATGATTTTACAAAAGGTAAAGTTGATACTACTCTCCTTGTTTTTTGAAAAAGGGCAAGATTGTTTGCTTGTGCATATTTATGAGAATATTTTTGGTGCTACTAATGAATATTTTGTGCAAGAGATTCTCCTAAGTTGATGTAGGTGAACTTGAGATGAACATGGTATCACATGATGGGGGATATCAAATTTCATCATTGGACTTCAAGTTAATCAAAGCCAAGTAGATGGTTATATTTCAAAAGAACTCTTGAAGGAGTTAGGCATTGAAGAAGGAAGAATCATCTCAAACTCTATGGCTACCAATGAAGAAATTGACAAAGGTAGAGAAAGGCATGTCGGTTGACAAACAAATTCGAGGTATGTTTTCTTATATTATTCCTATAGACCCGACATTCCATATGCCTTATGTCTATATGCTCGACTTCAAAAACTATCCCAACGAATCTCATTAAAGTGCCGTTAAAAGAAATTTTCAAATATTTGTAAGGCACTTCTTCTTATGACTTGTTTATCCAAAGCTTTAAAACGTTCTTATTTTTCGGGATAACAAGTCCGGTGAAAATTATTCAAAATATAGTTCGTCATAATCGAACTAAACATATTGAGATTGAAAAACTTTCTAAGGGATTGCGTTTTTAACAAAAACTTGAGATGTGTTTAATTAGTCTCAAGGATAACTCACGGATTTTTTTAACCGCCGAGTATTTTACCTCATTTCGAGCTTGATTATAACATAATGTATATTGAATGAGGTCTTCGTTTGCATTTTGCACGCTTTTAAAACTTAGGGCGAAAAATCGGATTTTTGGATCAAACTTCGCAAAAAACGAGAAAGAAGCGGTGGTGAAGAAGGTGAGGTCGCCGGCCGCCCTAGCCTCCGACCGGCCGCCCAGACCTCCAACCGGTCGCCCTCTTTGTGTTTTCAGATATATTGCTTTTTTTCAGAATTTGGCATTTTGGCCTTTTTTCTCTATTTCGTCCCCTTTGTCATTTGCACACACATTTCACTTCAAATGTGTTTGGTTGCATGTATTACATAGTTTGGGGATTATCTAGCTCGACTATCATCATCATTGCTCGTCTTTACCGACCGAATGGTAAGAATTTCACTCTCTTTAGCTCAATTGGGTTGAACCTCGAGTTTGTGGCTTATATGTATTTTTTTGAAATTCATATATTTTTGTGATGAGCTTATTGATTGTTGATGAATGATATTTGTTAAATTGCATTTGGTGATGAAAAACTTGGCTTAATTTCATTTACAAGGGCTATATATATCTTTTAAATTTTGACGCCCGCCAAGTGTTCGATAAAACGTTTCAATGAAAAATTCATCACCTACATGATTCTCTTGATTTCAAAAGTCTCATATATTTATAGAGATCATGTTTTTACAAATCAAATGATTTTTTCATAAGCTTCTACAAGTCGTATGATCGACTTTTCGCTCCCATTTGGCCTATAAGCTTCATTGTTCAAATAGCTCGATACATCCTGTTTAGTTGTGCACTTTGATATGATTATATGATGTTTTTATCGTGCTAACATTCTTTTGATGATTCCAAAGGGGAAAACAGGTTATAAGCTCATTAGCTCATAAAAGCTAAGTTAAGCTTAACAAAAGAAGCTATAAGCTATGGCTTGATAAAGCCATAAGTTGTGGTCCAATTGATGTATGATGGACTTATATACTTGTCTAATGATGTTTTGTTGACAGGGGGAGCTTATTAGCTCTTGAACCTAAGATCAATATGTAAAAGCTAAGCTTTTAGCTTGTGGTTGATTGCTTTTACATTACTCTTGTTGTGCATATTGATAGGGGGAGCTTTTGCTATTTTTGTTTGTATATCTCTACTCCCATCCTTGTGTTTACATTGCATGGAATGTTATCGCTCACAACGGATAGCTCTTTTTAACCGGTAAAAATGTTTTGTTTTCAAAATCGACCTCGTTAAAATTGTTTTGGTTTGTAATCATCAAAAAGGGGGAGATTGTTTGATAAATGGTTTTATCATAATTTTGATGATTTTGTTTTTATACCAAAACAATGTTTTTAAAGGTTGTCCAAATACTCCTAAATGATTTAAAATGGTTTTAATATTTTCCGGAGTATTTCTTCAAGTTTATTTTCGATATAAATTGGACAACACTTTTGATGATTTTGTGTTAATGTATTTTTACACCAAAACAATGTTTCTAAAATGTTGTCCTAATACTCCCGATCGGTCTAAAATATTTTTACTATTTTTTGGAGTATTTCTTGAAGTTTATTTTCGATATAAAATTGGACAACACTTTTGTTTTGAGGCCAATCGATCACCCTATAGGGCATCCGTACCTAAAAGTTGTGAAAAAAAAGTGAATAAGCTATTTCTTTGAAAAAAGGCTGGTTGACCGGTCAACGAGGGTGGTAGACCGGTGTGGTCGTCGATCGGCCGATCGGGCGTCGACGGTGGTGGTCGCCGGGGTCGACCAGGTGCACTGGGAGCAATTTCAAACAGCTTCTGGACTCGTTTTTGGTCTTGATCGGCCATTGCGATGGGGTCGACGGCCGTCGAACCCCGTCGCCGTGCCGCCGTGTAAATGTGTTTTCTCATTTTCAAACGTCTATTTGTGCACGACCGATCGCCCTAAAGTTTGATAGCAAAATTCTAACCGTTGTGCAGCAGACAGCTTTTCCCTAAATTGTGGGATTGATTTCTAACAGCTCTTTTCTTCAATTGTCTTGCAATTTTTTACAGAATTCATGTCCCCAAGAGGAGCCTATCATGTACAAGACATATTCTATAAATAGAGGAAGAATTGAAGCAACACAATAAGAGAGAAAACTACAACACAACAAGATACACTCAAGAATACACTTGTTCCTACATTGTCTTATTTCTTGTTGTAATTTGCCTAGCTATTCACTTTCACATCCTTGAGGTCTAGGCTATTCTTGATTACACTTGCACTCTATTGTATTATCAATTATCGAGTTGTAATCTTGAATTTTTGGATTATCATTCAACACAAGATATCCTTGTGAGTGTTCTTGTGGTAAGAGCACACTTGGGTGATCTAGGTGTTAGGTGTGAGAAGATTGTGGTAATCTTCTTGTTGAGGTGTTGAAGAATTTGGTATTCTTCAAGGTTGAAGATTGTGGTAATCTTCACAAGGTGCCGTTGGAGATTGTGGTAATCTTCAAGAAGAGATTGTGGTAATCTCAAAGGTGGTGTTGAAGAAGAGTGTGGTGCTCTTCAAGGTGTTGTTGTAAGTTAGTGTTGTATTAATTTGTGGTAAATTAATAAAATCTTTTTTTCTTTTTGAAATCCATCCCGGATATACTGGGGTGGTAGAGGATTAGGCCCTAGGTGGGTTGAACCTCTTTAAATCAACGTGTGTTGTTTACATTCCGCACCTTTATTATTGTGTTTGAGCATTCGGTTATAAAAAGAGGGCGAAATCGAAAAGATGGAGATAATCTATTCACCCCCCTCTAGATTATCGTAGCCGCTTGGACTTACAATGTTATCCTCATTTATCGGAGAGACCAGGGCAAGACTGAACAAGGATGAAGCAAAGATAGACAAGATAGAAGAGCAGGTCACTCAGTTGAACACGAACGTGAACGCAAGACTGAAATCTCTAGAAACACAAGTAGCCCAGATCGCAACTGCAGTGGGAGGCCAACATCAAAAGGGCAAATTCCTGCGATCGATCGAATCAATCGAGAGAGCAATGCAATACCATTCGGCTGATGGATGGTACTTACTTTGAGGGCTCATATATTTTAACTGACACGGTTCAGCGAAAGTAATTAGAAATGCGAAGTCTAGCTGAAGACGTAAAACTTAGCGATTTATGGGTGGCAACCAATTTATTTCCTATTTTTGTTCATTTTTAATCGCCTTCAATTTTAATTTTAATTTTATTTTTATTAACTTAATTGTTAGTTGTGTTTAGTTTTGTGAGTTGTTGTGTAGGAGGCGTCGCGGCAAACTCCCGGTTATGAAAAAAAAGTACAAAAATTACATCACGTGGCTGTGTGAGGCCACACGACCAGGCCGTGCGAGAAGGCGAGGTACCCAGCACCACACGACTTGTGGGTTACGAGCAGAAATAGAATCAAGCCCGTGAAGCGTCACACGGGCCGTGTGGCCCATCAGACAGACATGGTTTTTAACCCCAATTTCACCCCAAAAACTCCATTTTTCTCCCACTGTCTCCTACCCAAACCCTACCATTCGAAAATCCTCTCCCAAAACTCTCAAACTCCTCTCCAAATCTATCCAAATTTACTATAAATCTCACCCAAAAACACAAATTCTTCAACTTTTCAAGAAACCCACCACCTAAAGCCTTCAAATTTTCAACTTCTTCAAGTTCTACACAAAGTTTGGCTAGTCTTTCGGATCTTAGGGAAATAATCAAAATTGTGGATTCATGTTAAATCTTGAATAATTATTTTCTTAATTAATTCATGTGTTCTATTTTATGAATTCAAGTGCTTATTCTTAATTGCCTTTTATTTGGCCAATTATCTGCATGTTATATTTGTTAATGCAAAATTTGGAAGAGGAATTCTAACAAAGACGGAAATTAAATTCATACATAAACGGTGTATCGAGTCGGGCGACCTACAACTGTTTGTGGGGAGTCATTCAATTCATAGATATTTTAGATCGGAGTTAATAATAGTTGTATCGAGTCAAGAGACCTACAATTGTTATTAATCTACTGTTTATGCGCCGCCTAGGAGGGGGAATAGACTAACTTAGGAATTGAACCCATAGAATTGCATGAATTGGTTATTGAAACTTTAATTGGATTTAATATTGAAGAAACATGTTGAGATTATATGCCTAAGGTTGCTTCCATGGTTGTTGAAAATACTTGTGGGGTTCGCAAATTTATTTATTTTAATTTAATTTTTGATTTTTTTAACACTTGAGATTCGACCGCTTCAATAAGTGTTTCGTAGTCAATCCCAGAGGAATACGACCTTGCTTGTCATTATTCTATAAATTACACTGTACACTTGAAGTTGTAAGATCCAAATATTTTTTGCGAACAAGTATCATACAAATAGTTCACTTCAGATTCTAAAAGACTTCTTTGTGAACTACATTATTTGTTATATTTTCATGTGTGTCGTCTTTGTTGTCGTGAGAATTTTCAAACCCCTTATGCTCTTAACTCTCGATATGACCACATAAAGTTGACCGTGAGATTGTGAGAAAATCCTTTATATTTGAGATTATAATTTATCTTTTAGAGTTGACATTGTAAGATATTCCTTTATTTTGGTATTTATATTTTATCTTTTAGAGTTGAGATTTGAATCCGCGAAGTACCGAAAAATCAGAAACTAAAAGGTGCATATAAACCAAATATATTTTTGAAAGATAATATTTTTAAATGTATGTCAAACCCCAATTTTTATTGGTTGTTAGATTCCTTGATGTATTTCTCGAATTTGTTGAGAAAAATTAAAGATAATTTGATATGATCATGTAGTATAATCTCTATCCGGCCTCGAATCGATAATTGAATAAATTGGTTTATTTTAATTTTAATTGTTCGGATAGGCTCATTTATATATATAACGAGCTTATTTAATTTGATTATAATTTGGTTTGAATTATTTATTTAATTGTGAATATAATTGGTTAGTGGGTCGAACCTGGATCTAATAAGAGTATTTTGAAATATACGATGGAGTTAGCATAAATCAGAAATTAAAAGGTGCATGTAAACCAAATATATTTTTGAAAGATAATAGTTTTAAATGATAGCATAGATAAATCCTTGATATTTAGATTACTTTTTATCTCTTGAAGTTGTTATTATTTTTTAAATTTGTAATCTTTTAAATTCAAAAATATATTATCAATCCACCTTTAATTTATAGATAGGAATGACACATGAATAATTATAAAGTAGACATGTGGAATTGGGAGAATAAGGAGTTGACACATGTCAAAATTAATGAGGTAATAACATGTATTAACTTTGTTTTATCTTTTAGTATATAGGGTTGATTGATGAGATTACTAAAGATTTCGTACCACCTATAAAAATCTACATACAATACAATTGTATTAATAATTTAAATGGAATATCTTTTTTCACCTTGCATACTAGCTGTTAGAGCAAATTTATAAGTATATACACTAAATTCCAATTTGTTTTGCAATTATTGAAAATATTAATTATTCTTATCCAAGCGGGTAATGCCAATTCCCAAGGCCTTGTTTGTTTATGTTTCCAATGACCTCTTTCCAGTTTCCAACTATACATAAAAGTGGAATCATGTTTGTTCATAAAATTTCCAATGGAAATCATCATTTTCATTTTCTATTTTTCACATAAAACAACATCTCAAACCTATAATTTCTATTCTCAAACCTATACACTACTCTACATCACTCATCATTACTTATCAATCACTATTTTCATATTTTAACCCAATTATATATGTGGGACCCACCATTATCAACTTTATCTATTTAAAATATTACCATTTTTAAATTATAACTATCTAATGGGACCCACCAACTATAATCTTACAAATATAATATTATATATTCAAATTAAAATATTAAAGTAGACCCCACCACTACCAACTTTTCAAT
Source organism: Rehmannia glutinosa (assembly GCA_016081115.2). Classification (NCBI taxonomy): domain Eukaryota; kingdom Viridiplantae; phylum Streptophyta; class Magnoliopsida; order Lamiales; family Orobanchaceae; genus Rehmannia; species Rehmannia glutinosa. The sequence goes on from JABTTQ020000033.1 coordinate 81,861, forward strand.
TATTATATACATAAAATAATATTTTAAAACTACTCAAACTAAACACAATCTCATTTCCAACCCTACATAAAACACATTTCAATTCATTCATCCAAACACAATCTCAATTTTCACACGAAAACCAATAAATTCTCAAAATTCTATTTCCAACTCCAGAAACTGGAAATGGACCATGGAAACATAAACAAACAGGCCCCAAATGTTCGTAGATGTTCACCAATTTTTTTTATACTTGTTAAATTAGGGGGAAATTGGTACGGTCCCACAAATGAAGTGTACTCAATATGTGAGAGAGCCCAAGCCCACCAAGTGAGGTTCCATCCTAAAACCAATTGGTGATAGGAATAGTAGCTCACTTGGCTTATAAAGTGGACTCTCTTCTCTTAATTAATCAATGTGGGACAACTCACAAGTGACATATCTCAACACGCCCCCTCACTTGTGAGTCATTCGTCAATTCATTAATCATCATGATCCTCCACTCTCAATCACATCATTTGATACGGCTCACCTTGGGCCGAGCATGGAGCCCGCTCTGATATCATAATAAACCGGGGGACTTGTATGCGGTCCCACACATGAAACGTACTCCGATATGGGAGATAGCCCAAGCCCACCAAGTGAGGTTGCATCATAAAATCAATTGGTGATAAGAGGAGTAGCTCACTTGGTTTATAAAGTGAACTCTCTTCCCTTAAAACGCTAAGTTGGACAAAAATACACCATGTTTAGACTATTTTCCACTAAATGACTATTTCGTCCCCTTTTTTTTGGAGGAAAACCTTGGTCATGTGCATATCACATAACTTGTTTAATATCTCAATAAAATTAAATAATAAAATAAATATAAGATTAAATTAAAGTAAAGAAACAATCAGAACATATATTTAATCAATTTTGTAAAAAGCGTGAGGCGCTCGCTAGGCGGCAGACTGGAGTCTAATCGGGAAAAAATTGTAGGCGGACAAGGGGGGCCTAACGCTTAGTCGGGGATTAATCGGGGCTAGGCGGGGATTTTTATAACAGAGATATTTATAATTTCATATAAAGTTGACAAATATAAAATTTCATATAAAGTTGACAAATATAAAATATATGTTCGACTTTTTTTCAATTTAATTTAAACAAAGTAACCCGAACATATATTCATAATTTCAACTATAAATAAAATTTAAAAAATAGAAAACAAAAAAAAACAATATATATATATATCTATTATTTTCAACTGTTAAATTAAAACTGAAGAAAAAATAAAAGAAAGAAATATTAAATTAAATAATAAAAATAAATAAAAAAACTTAAATTAAATTTAATAAAATAGTCGAACATATATTTTATATTTTTCAACATTAAATAAAAATTAAAGAAAAATAGAAAACAAAAATAAAAGAAATTTATTTTCTTTTTGTTTTGGTTTTCTATTTTTTCGTTTTCTATTTTTTCTTTAATTTTTTTTTACAGTAGAAAGTTGTAAATATATATTATTTTCTATTTTGTTATTTTCTATTTTTTCTTTAATTTTAGTTTACAGTAGAAAATTGTAATTATATGCTCCTGATGTCGGGATTGGATCTCATCCAGCGGGAGTCGAACCCACCGCATAGGTGCCTTGTATATTTTTTTCTATTTTTTTTATTTTTCTTTAATTTTAATTTACGGTTGAAAATTATAGATATATATTTTTTGTTTTCTATTTTTTTTAAAAAATATATATATTTGAAAATTGTAAATACATATTTTTTTACTTTTTTTTTTTTTTTTTTTTTGTTTCAAATTCTTTTCTTTAAATTAAATTTAAAAAATTGTTGAACATATATTTTAAATTTTTCATCTTTAAATAAAATTTAAGGAAAACTAGAAAAACAAAAAATACATTATTTTCTTTTTTATTTTGTTTTTCTATTTTGTTTTTCTATTTTTTCTTTAATTTTAGTTTACAGTTAAAAATTATAGATATATATATATATTTTTCGTTTCTATTTTTTTAATTTTTATATATAGTTGAAAATTGTAAATACATTTTTTCTATTTTTTTTGTTTTCTTTTTTTTTTATTTACATGTTTTTTTTTCATTTTTGTTTTTTCTAATTTAATCTTATATTTATTTTTGTTATTTAATTTTATTGAGATATTAAACAAGTCATGTGATATGCACATGACCAATGTTTTCCTCCCAAAAAAGTGACAAAATAGTATGTTTCCAAATTAATTTTTTTGGGGCGGTGACATACTACTACTTTGGAATATAAAACATCATTTTATTAAACAAGTATCACTTTTACTATGAACATTATACGTTTTAAAAGCAATAAAACTGATTAATTACTTGCAAAGTTATATACAACTTTCTTTAATAGTATCACTTATTAATAAAAAAGTATAATTTTTTAAAGTAACAAATTCCATTGTAGTTCAGATTGACATAGTATCATTTTAGACTCGAAAATTATCTTTTTTTATTAAAATGTATCACTTTTATTCTAAAAAGTATACATTTTTCAAAGTAACAAAATTGATATTATTTATTTGCAAAGTTATATACCACATTGTTTAACAATATTACTTTTTATTCTTTTAAAAAATTAATATCAGTTTTTATTAAAAAAAAGCATTACTTTACTCTAAAAATATATGTTTTCAAAATAAATAAAAAACTGATATTCGTAGTTCCCTTGAGAAATACTAGTTTTTCCTATCAAAAGTATTAGTAAATTCTGGAAAGTATTAGTTTGTTCCATGTACAGATTGAATATTTATTTTTGTGACATAATTATTAGAAAAGCACGAAATGAATGTTCATTATATTTACAGGGTTAATATTCAACTTTTGTGACATAATTATCAGAAAAGCACGAAAATGAGTGTTCATTATATTTACAGGGTTAAGGTGAATAATGTTCCAAATCTGAAATTTAAAATCTCCATTGATGACTTTCAAACCGTAAAGATTTAGTGATATGTTTACTACAGTCATGTTGAATACAAGAAGCACTAGATCTAAAATGTAGGGTTATTTGATAATTTATGGCAAATGCCATAAACTTTTGCGAAATTGGGGTGGGTTGGGGAGGCTTTGATATATTATGTGTAGGCGCCATTACAATTGGCGCCTACAAAGAAGGTGCCACTCCCAAGGGCGGCTACTGCAGTGTTCTGTTTTTTTTTTTCCCGACAGAGTAGGCGCTAGTCAAACTGGCGCCTACTCCCTATTTTCTTTCTTTTTTTTTCTCAATTTTTGAAAATTGATTTTAAATATTAAATAAATACACAATTTTTTGGATTACATAATAAAGTGTACAACACATAAATAAAAAAGAATAAGAAGAAATTACACATTAAAATACTGGAATACGTTACGACATGCCATTAAAACATAAGTACGACTACACTAAATTATATTTCTGGGGTATTTGTGAAACCCGATTACACTATTTTTTTTTAATTTCAGATTTTTTTATAAATTACAAAATGCATATTATCGTTTCGGATAAGTGAAACTTATTTTTGTCTAATTTGACTAAATATCCCCACAAAATTACATTTGTGGGGGAATTGAGTTAGACAAGTTTCGGTTGTTCGTGTACCAGTATAAATGGTATAATTGTGAATTATGCAGACCTACTCCCCTTTTCAATCTTATTTGCAATATATTCGAATATATATTTTTTTAGTAAACTAAAATTGAAAAGAATCAAGAAAACACATTATCTTTCAATAATAAAGATAAATTAGAATTTTAAATACAAATATTCAAATTGATTCATATATATTCGAATATATTAAAAATAAGAATAAAAAAAATTCAATTATACTCTGATACCGGTACGTGAACAAACGGAACTTGTCCAACTCAAATATCCCACAAATGTAATTTTGTGGAATATTTAGTCAAATTAATTTTCAAAAATAAAAAAATAAAATAAAAATAGGGAAACTGGCGCCTACTCTGTCAGAACAAAAAAAAAAAAGAAAAAAACAGAACATTGCAGTAGGCGTCCTTTGGAGTGGCGCCTTCTTTGTAGGCGCCATTACAAATGGCGCCTACACATAATATATCAAAACCTCAAAAATAATTAAGTTTTAGTCATATATTAAACAATGTTCTAAAAAGCGCTAGGCGCTAGTCGGGCGGCAAGCTGGGGCTTAGCCCCTAGGTGGAGTCTGAATGGGGTTAGGCGGGACTTGGGCGGGGTTAGGCGGGACTTGGGCGGAGTTAGGCGGGGCCTAATCGAAAAAAAACTGTAGGCGGACAAGGGGGCTAGCGCCTAGGCGGAGACTAATCGGTGTTAGGCGGGGATTTTTAGAACAGTAATATTAAATAATCATTTTCATTACACACACTTAGAATGTCTGGAAATGATGATTGGATATGTTAAAAGGAAGAATACTCAAAATCATCCCAAGGGAGTTCCTACCACGTGGGATCCAAGGTCGTATTTCTTAGGGTGGAAGTTCTAAATGTTGGAGTGCCAAAACCTGTTCATGAATTTGTGCCAAAACCCTACTCGGGCGAAATTGAAGAGAATGGAGAAATTAATAAGGACGTTACACATAGGATTCAAGCGAGTTGAAATAAATGGAGGAGCACATCTTCTATCCTGACCGTAAATACCATTAAAATTAAAAGAATTTTTTTTATAAAACGGCCATAAGGCCCGCAATTCTCTATGGAGCAGAATGTTGAGCGACTAAGTATGGACACGGACAAAAACTGAGGGCAGTAGAGATGAGAATATTAAGATGGATGTGCAAACACACTAGATTAGATAGAATAAGAAATGAACACATTAGAAACAAAGTGGGAGTAACACCAATAGATGAGAAAATTAGAGAAACGAGATTAAGATGGTTTGGACATGTTTATAGGAAATCTTTAGATGCACCCGTTTGATGTGTAGAAAATAGGGAATCACTCACCGAAATCAAAAAAGACAGAGACAGACCTAAAAAGACTTGGAAGGAAACTATTAAAAAAACATTTATATCTTAAAATAAATGAAATTATGACTTTTGACCATAAACGATGACGTTATATGATCCATAAAGCCGATCCACATAGTGAATTAAGACTTAGTTTGTTGTTGTACCCTAGTCAGGCGAAATTAATTGGGTTCTCTTCGTTTACTTTTGATCGATATGATCCATAAATGCAGTTGCTTTATCTTCCAGGATTTTTTAGTTTGATTTTTCAAATTTTGTTGCTCCGTACTCAGGCGAATTAATTGGGTCCAACCTTTAAAGTGATGAGAAAGAAAAAAGGTGTCTACGTTTGGAAATGAAGAAAAAAAAGGGGAGACTAGGGGAAAGAAGGATCTGAAACATATATGATATATCGCACTCTCCATTTTCTCTATTTTTTTCAACCCCACCAAATAAAATGATAAAATACAGCTAAGAAGTAAGACCAAGCAAGAACAGGAATTAACTCCATAGCATTTCACGGAAAATAGAACCTGTAATTTACAAGTTGAGGTACATGGCTAAATTTCAAACCTCAGTTTCTTTTTTTAATTTTAAAAAACCTGTGGGTTTCTTTTGTAATTAACCCAAACTCCAGGGGTAGTTTTGTAGTTATCCCTAAAAATACCCTAAATCTTGAACACAAAAAGATCATTTATTATTTCCTCGACTAACACAGAAGTTTTCTTCTGGCTGCTTTCGCCACATGTAGTTGGAAGCCTCGATCCAACTCGGATGGACTAGATATTTCTTCTCCCGCAGAACCCACCGAGATTAGAAACCACATGCGTAACCGATGGATCGAGTTCGATCGAGCATGTAGCTCCAAGTTGCTCTGCCATTTTCCACAAGGTATGGTGCTCAGCCGGGAAATTTGTTGGAAAAACACGGCTGAAAACAACTTTGCAATCCCTTAGAACTTCCTTGCGAACAATTTTTAGCACCTACCACATTATTGAAAAGACAATGATCAAAGAATGGAAAATTGTAATGACCATAAATCGAGGCACAACTTCTATTCCTGGCTTTCTGCATTGTTTACCTGTCTCACATCTCGGTACTCAAGATTATCCTCGCGCCACTGAAACAAAAGACAAGTCAATTAATTAATTACCTTGAAAAAAAGCTAATCAAAATGACTGTCAATTCCAGAATTCAAGTCGTGCAATTACCGCTTCTGTATCATCAAGGATGAGGACTGCACTTTCTCTCCCCAAAAAACAATCAAGACCCTTTTGATTCCTCTGTGTGCAATCGCCTTGTGCGATTATTCTGTAACTAAAGTAATTATTTCCAGGGTCGAGCAGTTTCGCTATTTCTAAAGCGTACGGACGTTCACCCATGGTGTATATGTACATCTCGAACAAATTAATAGCTTCTTTCAGGAAGCTGTGCACAAATGGCCTCAACTTAGTCATCATTTGAATCCCGTCTACTCTGAATAGGCTGCTCTTTAAGTTATCTGATCATTTGCAAATTATAAGACAAGTAAGATAGAGTTCAAAGCCAAAACATGTATTGTTTTACGCCGCCAAAAAAAAAATGAAGAAATTGAAGTAGCAACAAACTTTGTAAAGAAAAAATTAAACGTAAGAAAGCTTAATTCCAAGTTGTCAAATCGGAATAGGAAAGATCTTACTGCAAGCAAAAACATTCATACTACTTCATGGAGAATCTGTATTCATACTAAACCATTCACACCCACCTACACGAGCTCAAGCATAATGTACATAACATATATGATGAAGGGAAAATAATGAACCATTGGTTAGGGAAATAATGAAACTTTGCTGAATTTATTTAACCATCCATCCAATTGTCTGTTGGGAATGTGGGTCAACTCTACCCTCAAAGATTAATTGTTCTAAACTTATCGAGCAAATGAAATTGTGCTTAGTACTGAAAACATGAGATACAACATCAAAATAATGAAAATTAAAATACCTGGCAAAGCATCTCGTTGGCCATGTAAGTATCCTTCTTCCTCTGCGATATCAGGAAGTCGGGTTGAATGGAGCAGTGTATGATCTAAGTCAAGAATCAAATAAAGTTTTTTATGTCGTAGCAAGTTCTTCAAGTTTTTGTCGCGCAATCGAGATATCTCATCATTAGCAAGCCTCAATTTCTGCATGCAGGATAACTTGACAAATGTGACATACTTATTCAAAGTTTACAACTATACAAAATAGCAAATAAAGATAGAATCCATGATATTTTCAAACAGTGCCTATTAATCTTGAAACTTAGAGCCATTAATAGAAGGCATGTGATTTAATGATTAACTCGTCATCATTCCTTAATTTTTATTTTGTTTTTATAAGAACTCATCACCATTCCTTATTATGTTTATCCTAAAAGAACATAGCTGATATTAAAAATATGATAGCATTGACATCATTTACAATACTAGGACAAGTTTTGCACATTTCATAATTGGGTTAAAGCAAAATTATTTTTTTAGTCCTCTAAGTGGACATACTTAGAGATTTGGTCCTATTTTTCTTTGGACTTTGAATTTAGTCATTTAAGGGCGCGTTTGGGGTTTATGAAAAGGCATGATAATATCCTTATCAACTCTTTTCACTGCGTTTGGGCTTTATGATGCCGGCCCGCATGATAGGGATGAGCCCATGAATTTATCATCTTTTCAATTGATACTACATCACACCAAAAATGTGGTATTAAATAGTACCAATGTGATATTAAATAGTACCAACTTATCCTTACCTCTGCAATTACCTTTTTGTCCTCATAAATTTTTTGTGTAAATCCTGGGCATTAGAATTTTCCGAGGCAATATACTCCAAGTCAACGCCATCAAAGGTGGCCAAGGTCAGAAATTAGAGATTTGCGGTGGCTGGAGATCAAGCTTTCTGGCGCCAATTAAGGCTATGGAAGCTCTCGAATTGACGACGCACGCCAACGGCCGGATTGGCGATGTTCTCACCAACGATTGCAGCGGTTTATCTGGTATTTTCATTGTATTCCTCTGGTTAAGCGTTTCCTTTTTCCCCTTGCATCGTTTAGATAGTGAGAATTCTACCGGAGAAATTGCAAACGACGGATTTATCGCCGGAATTTGGACCTTAATTTTTTTTTTTTTGAGAAAATTGGACCTTAAGTTTTGATCCAAACAGAACGATTCTTTTTATGGGCTTGGAAAATTTGCAATTACCAGCTTATTCTAAAATTCATAAAAACTGAGGGCAAAATTCCTCTGAATATAGGAAGAGTCTTTTTTTTGGGTTCTTTAAAACTAAGGGCAAAATAGTATTTTCCATTGTTATCACTTCTTATCAATATTGTCAAACACCAATATTGACCAAATATAAATGATCCAATAAAAAAAATCCAACACTCCAAACAAACAGATCAGTAAAAATGATAGTGATAAATTATCAAATCATCACATATCCAGTATTACTTATATAATCCCATCAATTGTGCCAAACGAGCCCTAAGTGGACAATATTCAAATTTTTGGTCCTGTTACCTACTACAACATGTCAAAGTAACCTGTTAGGCTTATTTGGAAGATCTTTTTTCAAAAAATTAATATTTCCATTATAATAGATGATATGTATGCTTATTTGACAATATACTTGGGCCTCGTTTGATTGGGCATTATGTGAGTGATATCACTCACTTTGTTATTATTTCCACTCCATTGTGTTGTTTGGTTGAATTGGACAAAGCCTTGAAAATAGGGCTGGTCCGGTAATTTATCCCCCTCAATAAGTTAATAGCTATCCCACCCCCTAGGTGGGATGAACAATACAGCCTTTTATCATCCATGCTCAAATTACCCACATACCCCTCATTTTTACAAAATTGCCTAGAAGTTGCACGTTTCATCACTTTAAGGTGACATTACCTCTTACCCTAGCCCCATTTTTTCAGAAAGGAGAAACACATTGCCCTCGACATACCCGGTGTGCGACGCGGTAAGAATCAAAGTCTGATTTCATCTTTTAACCTACGCATTTTGCATTTTATTTATCTTATTTCATCCCCCTATCTGATTCTATTTTTTTTTTTGTTTTTTTTCCACCAGGTTTACGAAATGACAAAATATAGTGGTCGCGGGGTTGATTCTGTCGACCGAACCAGGTTAGAGTATTTGTAATCGTTTTTTTGGTATATTTTGCGAACCATTTCAATGTATTTGAATATTTTATGCCTTGTTTGTAATCTTTTTTTTTTTTTTATTTTCACCGCATCTTGAATCGAATAATTATGTTTTAAAGCTAGGCATTTGTGCGATTCGAATATTTTGAGTTTTAAATCTAGAGCATTTGTATTGATTATTGGGTGTGTTTTGGTAGGGCATTTGTAAGGATTCTTAATCTTGGTTGTTTCATTTAAAGCTACAATTTCTTGTTTGAAATCATTTTTTACAAATTTTCAAAGATCATATTCGATATCGTAAAATCGAGAATTAAGTATATTGAGTTTGTCAAAATGCTTATAGTTTTCATGTATTCTATTACGACTTCAATCGAACGATGTCCGAAATATCGAGAAGAAGAAAAGTAGATCTTTCTTCTAATTGAAGAAATAATGTTAGAAAGTGTTTTTATAGTTAATATGTTTGCAAGTATAATTCGTAGCGTGCTCAAAGGCGACTAATACACCGTAAACAAGGAACAAAATATAAGATGGCCGATAGGATACCCAAACAAATTGAGCATTTAGATGACTTGATTTTACATAATGACACTGATTGTCTAGACAATTTGAGGATGACACGTGGTGCCTTTGCTAAACTTTGCTACTTATTAAAGCATGTGGGTGGCCTTAGAGACTCTAGATATGTGTCAATTAATGAGAAAGCCGCATTATTTCTTTTCGTGTTGGCACACCATAAGAAAAATCGATTGTGCGGTTTGATTTCAAAAGATCCCGGACAAACGATAAGTAGACACTTCCATGATGTATTGAATCTTTGTTTTGAGGCTTCACAATTTAGTTCTTGTAAATCTGAACAGTTGATGACAACTGCACAAATCCTAGATGGAGTCCGTTCAAGGTAAATGTTTTTAGACTTAATGAACATATATTATGTTGGTCGTGCGTATAATGTAACTTAATCTATTACCTATATAAGGTTGCCTAGGTGCATTAGATGGTACATACATCAAAGTGAAAGTTTCCGATCTGAGAAAAAGCGCAAGATATGAACAAGGAAATGAGACATTGCGTAGAATTGCCTCGGGGTGTGTGATACAATTATGAATTTTATTTACTTGCTAAGCTGGTTGGGAAGGTTCTACTACTGATTGTAGAGTTTTGCGTGATGCAATTCATAGGCCTAATGATTTAAAATCCCACAAGGTATTATTTCACGTATTAAAATTACGTAAAATCTTTCTATAAATTTGCAAGTCATCAATAAATATTCTCCTATAATTAATGCATGTTTTCAAAATTCATCAAATGTGTGTACATGCAAATTTTATCTTTGTGACAACGGTTATACCAACAGTCAAGGATTCCTCACTCCATATAAAGGGGTTAGGTATCATCTCGACGAATGGGGTGAAGGAAATTCAATTCCGCAAAATCCGAAAGAGTACTTCAATATGACACACTCAAAAGCTCGCAATGTGATTGAAAGAGCTTTCGGTGTTTTGAAAAAGAGATGGGCTATACTATGGAGTCAATCATTTTACGATATTAAAGTCCAAAACCGGATTATAATGGCATGTGTACTTCTACATAACTTCATACGATTAGAGTTTCATGTTGATCCCATTGAAGAGTTGTCGAGTGACGATGATGAAGATGACCATGAAGATAATGAAAACGTGGACTTCATTGACACCTTTGTAGAGCCATCACAATTTTGGACAAACTGGAGAGACAACTTAGCACAATCTATGTTTAATGAATGGAGAGGTGTAGGATAGTCAGAATTGATTAGTGTGATGGAATAGTGATGTAACCGACTTTAAATTCGATGTATGTTTCTTCGTTGTAATTGTTATTGATTTAATGGATGCTTTTTGTGAACATGTGATGGAATTTGTTGGTTATTTCATCTGTCAATGAGCTAGATGGTGGATAACTTGAATGGTTTACTGGTTTTTCGTTTGCTTTGTTAGTAAGCCCGCCATGTTTAATGGTCTACTTTGGTTTAAATTTTTTACTTTTTCATCCGCATATATTGATAGTAGTTTATCATTTGGAGCAGAATATAGTCACATATGGTCGATGCTACATCATAATTTGTTTTTTTATCCAGTTACTGCTAGAATTTAATACACTTCCATGTAATTGCGTTTTATTGACAGATTTCTTATGGATGTGTCAAATGGCAATCTCACAAAACCAGTGCGAAAGAGGAATGACAAGGGTAGAAGGAGTTGGAGCAGGCGGGAAGAAGAGGCTTTGGTTGCAGCTCTGAAAGAGGTCATTGCAAATGGCTAGAAATCCGAAAACGGCTTCAAAATTGGCTACCTTCAAGCTTTGGAGCAAGAAATGCAAAAGATAATACATGGGACAGATTTGAAAGGGATTACGCACATCAACTCGAAGATACACGTGTGGAAGAAGGATTATGGCAGTCTTGTCACGATGTTATCACGTAGTGGAACAGGGTGGAATGTCACCACTAACATTATCGAGGCACCAGATGATGCATGGGCTGAATATGTGAAGGTAATGTGCAATAGTGTTGATAATGTATGTATAATGATGTCCATTAATTAATATGTTGCGTAATTCCAATTGTAGGTAGACGCAAATGCTCGTTTAATGAGGAACAAATCTTGGCCATTTTATAACGATTGGGTTATGATATTTGGGAAAGATCAAGCTACGGGGGAACACGCAGAAGACTTCACCGATGCATTGAACCATGTACTTAATGGACAGTCTATACCACAAGATGACTACCACGTCAATTTAGAAATCCTGTCGGATAATTGTGAGTATGAAACAGAGACCCATTCCAATTGTCAAGCCGAAAGCACTCCTCGGATATGTCGCATCGGGGAAGAAGAAAGTGCGGGAGGTAAAAGGAAGTCATCGATGGTGTTGATCCACTTTGTATGAAATCATGAGGACCTTCTGTCAAAGCACGGATGCAAGGTTTGGTGACATAGCCAAAAGAATTGGCTATGAATATGACATATCAATTGCAAGGAAGGAAGTCTTTGGGGTAATTAGAAATATGCAAGGATTGAGTTTGCGCGATAAACTGCTGGTTTCGAAGCTGCTTGTCAAGAATACGGATGACTTAGAATTATTTATTATTTTTCTATTTGCTAGACGAGGCCAAAGCTGAGTTTGCGAGGATGAAGTTATCGGGGAGCTTATAAACAAGGCTGGAAATCTATAACTGAAATCTAAAATTATGGAGCACTTTGCTTCCTGTTTTGAACCTAAGGCCATAGCTGGCAGATAGTGAATTTGTAATTCACAAAACAATTTGCTTCCTGTTTTGAACTTTGGTATCTGAATTTGTAATTCACAAATTAAACATTGTGAAGTGTTTTGAGCTTAACACACTTGTAATTGACTATTGGCTTGTGAATGAATATTGATTATTGGCTTGTATCCCATGTTCTGTGTTGGGTAATTGAATTGAACTGTCTGTTTTAATATGCTCTGTTTAGAGATGCAACGAATTAAGGTTCTGAAAGTGTTATGACATTTGTTGGGGTCTGTATGTTTACATATTGTAACAGGGTTACATAATGCACCAGGTTATTTTTTAACTGAGTCTGTAGCCATTCGTTTTGGGGCTTGTCTGTAATTTTTTAAAAATTACATAATGCAACAGGTTGAGCTCTCTCCGTTCTATCCAATAGACAACCGTGCCGTAAGACCTTGTTCGTTTCTACTTTACGTTATTTTCCTCGGTTTTTACATAAGGTAATTTGCTTAGTTAGCTTCTCTACGATTTTCGGGTACTTACTCGTGCACGGAATCAAAGAAGAGGAGCAATCCAACAAGCAAACTCGCTAGGAAAGTTCCTGTGAAAGATTGCCACTAGGCGAATAAGTCGATTACCTTTACCCGTACATAGCCTTTCCTGCTCTATCTCCAGTGAGCGCCGTATTCCTCTTTCTTGGTATGAGCGAGATAAGGACTAAGCTATACTGGTCTGGCCTCACAACTGTAAGGAAAAAGAGGCCTTAGGCCTGCAAATGCAGAACCCTACTTGATTAAGGGGCAGCGACGACTCCCCCTAATACCTCTTTTCACTCGGCAATCTGTCTCCGTTAGCGCTTCTGCTCTTATTTCTTTCTATTTTTTTTATATATGATATTACTCCCCCGGTTAAAGGAGTAAGTCGGATTGAAAGCCTTTATTTCTAAACGAATGGAGCTTCGTATGGTGCGCAAGGTGCAAAGTCTACTTTCGCATGCAGAATCTACTGAAAGGAAAAAGGCCGATTCCTAAGACGCCCTTGTTTGAATATTGAAACCATATCCACCGTATATTATGCATTTACTACATTCACTCCCTGAAATTATTTGGATATACCAAGAAAGATGTACGGTCTAATGAGGCTACTATGAAATATTTACTCATGGGTGGGGCAAGCTCTTCTATTCTGGTTCATGGTTTCTCTTGGCTATATGGTTTATCGGGGGGAGAGATCGAGCTTCAAGAAATAGTGAATGGTCTTTTCGTCACCGTACCTTTTCAATGAAAGAAGACAAGGTATATGCTTCCCAAAAAGCAAGAGCAGATTCTGTGCATCAATTCCTTGCAATTCTTTCTCTTTAGTTTTTTCTTTTCACTTAACAATTTCATTTTTCCCTAATAGACCGCCCAAGAATCCATGATTGAAGTTTATCCGGGAACAAACCCTAGCTCAACAGCGCTAGAGACGTCGGTAGTCTCAAATCCGTCCCTTCCCCCACTCTCTATTGGCTCGTTTCGTAGGACTAGAGTAGTCTAATTGCGTCTATCTCCACCAACGAAGAATTCCTCATCCTTCTAAAAAAACGAAATCCTATGCTGCTTGAGGAAGGGGACAGTCACGGAATCTTAGTAGTCACGGCTCGGGAACGACTTTCCGCCTCAACTAGAGAGGATAGCGGCTAGCTTCTACTAAACTGAATCGATAAAAGAAACTCTATCGACGACGGGCCAATTGGAAGCGGGCAAGAGATCTCATCTTGCTTCTGGCGAAGCTTCTAGCACTAGATAAGAAGCATTCTAGTATGGCAGGAATACCACTTTTTAGTTCGACCACTACATAGGAGCGATAGCGAAGCCCGCCATTCCAAGGTAAATGCCTGGCTATTCAAGCTAGTGTGGTAATGAGACGGTGAGTGAAAGTTAAACGGTTAACGAGACTTACATCTCTTGTTGGAATGGAACTAGCAGTTAAGCGCTTAAATCCATTCTCCGGGCGAAGAGTAGCTTTTGCTTTGTTGGAGGAAGGAACGGAACTGACATATGTTTTCAAATGGCCAAAATTCCCGGGAAAATGAAAATCCTAGTGGAAAAAGTTACCTTGTCTATTTTCATTCTGAAGAGCATCTTTCGACTGAACTTTTTTCAACTCCCCCTTGGGGAAAAAGTGGATTAAAAGAACTAAGTTCAAGACGGGTACCTCTCTCTCCGTACTACCGAAGTAGTAGTGTTGACGAGTGGAAGGAACGAAGTGATCGAGAGTAGAAGGAGTTGGATAGACACCAACCACTATATTATATACGACATGCTCAGATCATTCTGTATCAAGAAGTACTTGGTACTACGATCATTGGAGGAACAATACCCAATCCTGAGGATGCTCCCGAATCGTTTCGATTGCTCTACCAACGAATTATCTAGAATAATGCGTAAATCTAGATCGGCTAATTGTGCTCGAATAGCACTCGCACTGAGAGAGATTTCTCGATTGCCCTCATCGATCCAGAAAGAAAGGAGTGAGTCTCGATTCCGAGGGCTTGAAGCCGAGCGCATTGGATGCAAAGGCAAGGTCCCATTCCTCTACTCTAGTTGAGGTACAAGTTCGTCACGCTTTCTTTCACTTCTAAAGAAGGGGAAGGTAGTCTGGCCTGGCCCTGCCACCTCTACTTCTACTACGATCAGTTTCGAGCCTGGGAAAAATCACTCTTTTATACGCTATTTGAAGTTGGAAGATTCCATTAGTTATCTTATGATATTCTATCTATCACCTGTCATTTTCATGACTGCTAGAAAGGCTCGACTCCCATAAACCTTCTTTTTATTCTTGAATGGGGATAGTACTGAAATGGGAGCGTAGGACCAAATCTTTCTTTATGATAGCTCTACTACTTTTCGATCTAGAGTAGAGGACGAGCCTCTTTTCCACTAAGATACGATTGGGAGAAGGCATGTTTGCCGGAGACGAAGCGACCATTGACAAATGTCCATACTTAGCTATTCCTTAGCTCAGTGCTTGTTCATTAGCCTTAGCGAATCGTAGCTCTTCGAACTCAGCAGAACGGATTCAACGTATCCCAACCCAAAGCCAAGGGGCAATCTAGCTTACATTTCACTAGTTGCCATAAAGAGCGAAGGAGAGATGGGAAAGATTCAATGGAATTCCTCTTCGGGGGATCTTTCTGTGAGAAGAATGCAATTTCAATAGAATAATTTAACCAGATTCAGAATCAACATTAGAAACCAGATCTTATGGATTATTCAACTGAAAGTGTTGGTATTTTTTGGGGTCTGTTTGATAAATTTGTGAAAATTACATAATGTACCGGGGTTTTTTGCACCTGAAAGAGGTATTACATTGTTTGGGGTCTGTATGTAATTTGATAAAAATTACACAATGTAGGTCGGGGTTACTTTGCACTTGATAGTTTTTGTTTGTAAAAATTACATGTTGTCCCAGGGTTTTTTTTGCACTTGAAAGTGGTATGACATTGTTTGGGGTCTGTATGTA
This sequence comes from Rehmannia glutinosa, assembly GCA_016081115.2. Lineage (NCBI taxonomy): Eukaryota > Viridiplantae > Streptophyta > Magnoliopsida > Lamiales > Orobanchaceae > Rehmannia > Rehmannia glutinosa. Next base: position 97,702 of record JABTTQ020000033.1, read on the forward strand.
ATTTGATAAAAATTACACAATGTACAGGGGTTAATTTGCACTTGATAGTTTTTGTTTGTAAAAATTACATGTTGTTCCAGGGGTTTTTTTGCACTTGAAAGTGGTATGACATTGTTTGGGGTCTGTATGTAATTTGATAAAAATTACACAATGTACAGGGGTTACTTTGCAGTTGGCAATTTTTGTAAAACTTACATGTTGTTCCAGGGGTTTTTTTGCACCTGAAAGAGGTATTACATTGTTTGGGGTCTGTATGTAATTTGATAAAAATTACACAATGTACAGGGGTTAATTTGCACTGGATAGTTTTTGTTTGTAAAAATTTCCACTCGTTCCAGGGGTTAATAGTGTTAGATAGTGTTGGTATCAGCTGATTGCATCAATTATACAATATGATATTACCAGAATCAACTTCTCAGCTCTATTGAGCGACAATGCATAAGGTTTTTTACACATGAACAACTTTTTACACATAAACAGCTTCTCAGGTTCTTTCACATAAACAGATGAATATACGAAACAATTCATGCGTTAGGGGAAAGAATCCATTAGACACAATCAAACAAGTTAAAAACCAATGAAAACACCTTACGACTTAACACTTCAAATAGGATAATATGATATTACTAGATTGAAATGATTAAATACATCCGTGAAGTGTTATGGGAAAACCTTAACACTTCAAATATATTCGAACCAATAGAAAGGGGAAATGGGTTCGAAACCTAGACAACCGAAAGATAATAGAAAACAAGTGAACTAAATAAAAGACAAAGAGGGCAATGGTAAACGCCCGTAGAAGAAAAAGGGCAGCAATAAACGCCCATTGAACAAGGAGGGCAACAGTAAACGCCCACTCTTAACATGATATCAAACTTTTTTCATTGGAGAACAAGAGGCACTCGAGCTATGCCCAGGGTCAACGGGTTTCGCATGAGAGGTGGAACCATAAGTAGCCCAATGCCTTTTCATTTTGCTCAAAACTTCATCAGTCGATGACAAATGAGAGGGTGGATTGGATGGATCTGGAGCAGAAGATACGCTAGTGGAGTCAGAAGCATACCAAGCCAACTCGTCCCAAAATGAGTTATATGTTTCGTCCGAAATATTGTCAATCACTTCTTACCACTTATTCGCAATCGAATTATTTCAATCATTGTGATCATCATGGTCACTTGAGATTTCGATGATTTCTCTTTCAGGGCTGGATTTTTCAGAGCCGATGACCCGCTGAAACAAAGTCTTGAGAGCATTGAACTGTGATTCACCTTCGAGCATGTAGGTCATTCCTAGTTTCTCTTCCTACAAGAAAAACAGAAAAACTATCCATTACTCAGTTATTCAGACAGTAAAACAGAATTTGAAATATACGAGAAAGCATTAAAAATGAAGAGATTCAACTCAAAATTGGCAGTGAATATTGGTATTATTCTTACCCGGACAATGTAGTCCCACACAAATTCTGGGCAATCCACCTTATTCGAAAGTGGATTATAAAATACGCCGCTGCGTTGGAGGATCCAATCAAACACTTGGTAGTATTTACGAAGTTTCTTAATCCTTTGAACACAATAAGAATAATCAAAATCAGTTCCAAATTCAGTGTTAACACTCCCTATAGCTGTAAGAATCGCATGCGTATTAAGTTGGACATTTTCCCACTTTCCCTCAGCTTTTTGATCAACCAGTGTTTGGATAAATTTGTTATCCACTTCTTTGGTCCATTTGGTATTGTAGAATACTTTGGCCTGAGAGATGGCCCCTTTTGGTGCATTTTCTTTTGTTGGCATTGTGTGAAAATGTTTTGTTGGTGTATTGTTTTTTGGTGGCATTGTGTTGAAGCTTAGAAATGTGTTGCACCAACTTACCATTTTGCAGTGTATAAATAGGGGATGGAAACATTGGAGTTCATTCTTCACACTTTCAAGCCTGAAGAGATGCATGTGACCAAGCTCACGGGATTCACTTTGTTTACTGATGAACACATTTCAAAGTATGCATACCAACAAAATACTTTGATTTCTAGAATATGTTGATCAATCATGGAATTAGAAAATTGATTTACATGTCAATGAAAAGCATTTGATTCTAGTTTCCTAAATGGTGTTCAAATTCCTGTAAAACAATCTATTGGTTACTGATAAGCTTTGATTTACTGATCTATGTGAACAAAGTAGGTAGATTCTATGCATTTTGATTTACTGATATATGTGCACATATAAAGCATTTTGGTTTACTGGTTTACGTGTTTCATGCATGTGAACACCTCAAAGATTCTCTGTCTTTTTTCCAAGTAGCACCAGTAGCTTTACCCATCACTTTTTGTAGGTTGGAATATCAATGGGAAATCAAAAGAAAAAGATCCCAGGTAGATTCTTGTAAATTTATTGGGGTCTAGCTGTAATTTATTGGGGTCTTGCTGTAATTTATCTCTTGGAAATCAAAAGCATTTTTTTGGGTCTGGCTGTAATTTCTTGTAAATTTATGTACAAGCTAACCACAAGGGAAATCAAAAGCAAAAGCAAAAGCAAAAGCTCATAACATCTGTCAATATTCACTTCTAGATTGTCCAACCCCACTCAGGCAGATTCATAACAATCTCGTTTAATATTACAGAAAGATCCCAGGTTCACATGATTCAATGGATTGCTTTACAGAAGAATATATTCCCTTTTGCCTTTGTGGGATATTCTTGGATGAACAACTTTGGATTGTAGATTTGTAGTTTAGTAGGTAGTTTCATTGGTGGGATACCTGCAGATTTTCCACTTACAAAGCTGAACAATACTTTTACAAAATTACAAAAAGACCCCAGGTTCACATGTTTACAGATTCTCTTGTGCAGCTAATTGCCAGCAGTTTAATTTGAAATGTCCAACTAGTTCACATGTTCACATGTTCATAGTTCACAAGTTCATAACTGCTTCCAAGGTTTATTTTGAAAAGTTATAAGGGGCACTGCTGGATATTGCATAAGAATTGTTTAAGTTTGAAATAATTAGACCCCAGGGACTTTGCCTCACATTTAGTTCAATGTTTAAGCTTGAAATAATTAGACATTATGCAGTTAATTTTAGTGTTGTGACAGAAAAACCCCAGGGACTTTGCCTCACATTTTTTTTCAATGTTTATTTGGAAAAGGCACAAGATGCTGGGTAGTTTTCAGAATTACAAATCGACCCGCAAAAGTTATTTTTTACATAAGAATATATATTGTCTAAAACTGCATGAGCTCTTTTTACAGAAGAATTAAAAGGCACAACTGCATGAGCTCTTTTATGTGTTGTCTAAAACTTTTGTAAAATAACAAAATGACCCCATATTCCAAGCACAAAAGCAGCATATACAAGTTAACCAACATATACAAATTAACCAGATTAACATCATCATGTTGCACTATAATTACAAAACGACCCAAGAATTTACATGTTGCACTATAATTACAAAACGACCCAAGAATTTACATGTTGCGCTATAATTACAAAATGACTCAAGAATTTACATGTTGCAGCATATACAAGTTAACCAGATTTACAAGTATAATTTACATGTTGTAGTATAATTTACAAAATCAGAAACCAACCCAAGAATGCAAACATTATTTTTTAACTACATGATCTCTGTTAGTGTTGTCTAAAACTTTTAAAAATGACAAAAAGACCACATGTTCAAAGCACACAACCAGCATATAGAACTAAGTTAACCAAAAATTGGATAAAGAGAACAAAAGCAGAATAACACCAACATATGGTTCCCAACCCTATATTAGAATTCAAGTACAATACTCATTAGTTCAAAAAACAGAATAACAAATCAACAACAATGTACAATCTCGAATACAATATACCATAGTCATCAATTGTTACACCAAAATCCTAACACACAAATAGATGTTAACCAGTTGTTACACCAAAATCCAAAAACACAAGCTCTAAGATAGGAATTACATCATAATTATTAAAGTTCTCAAAACAAAGTCTGAAAATATAACTACAGGCTTCAATTACTCCCAACTGAAGTCTCGTTCTCCACCGGTTCTTCAAGTTCACAAGCTTGGTCATTGGTTTCATCACCATTATCAATCAGGAGTGGATTATCTTTGTGATATCCAGGTAGAATCGAGAAGTCAATCTGAGCAGCATTACACATCTTGAACAAGTTGTAAGCAATGTCGTAGTATTGAAACCCGTTAGTCCGAAAATCTTTATGTTCGTGTGTTTCCTGTACAAACAGAATTAATTAGTTCCCAAAACATATAATTCATATTAAGAAACTGGAAAAATGAATTAGTATATCTGATTGAAATAACCTAATCTTTTTGTTTACCTCTCCAATGCGATTGAAATAATTGCCATCCACAATTACGATGTTCCGTTCCTTGTCATATTTTGCCCCTGTTGTATGAATGTACATTTGAAACGCCTCAAATCTGTCACGGAATTGCTGAATTCGATCCTTGACCTTGCCAACATTGAAGTCCTTTGGAAATATGCCTCGAAGTTGTTCATGGATCAAACGGACAAACGAGTTCCACTCAAGAGGATCATCCACTCGCATAATACGAGTAGCACAATCCAACATTCGATACAAGTATTCATCCTCTTCCGGTTTCTAGTCATCTAAGTGGTAAATTTCCCAATTATTTTGATTCCTTGTTTTTGGCATATTTGTGATTCTAACTATTTTAAGACACAAATATGTTAACAATTACTGATCAACAATTTTGTAAATTTTCAAAATTGCATTACGAAAAATTAAAAGCAGATTCATTTCCAACGATTAAATCAATATATCAAGTGCGAGTCAAAATGCGGTGTTATAACAATGTATTACCGTTTTCGATAAAATAAAAATACTTAATTCAAAAACCAAACAACTTACAAATATTTCAAGTTAAAGTAATTCAAACCACAATCCGAGTGTTCATACTGAAAAATTCACTAGTCTATTATAAGTGAAGGTCGAAACAAAAGTTCGAACACAATGATGAGGCTTCAAGCCCAGTAATTTAGTGTGCTATTAAATTTAAAAGAGCACGATAACACATAAGAAAACCCAAGAAGCAATCAAAGCAGTGACATATTTTCTTTCACGTAGCTTCAGTTGTTTAATGGTGTCTTGATGCGTATTAATTGTCTTTAACAGGCCGTGGATGATTTGAGTTGATCGTCTGCACATTGTTGGATCATACCACTCAAAGAAACCACACCTACGGTCCTGCAATTTGGTTCGTTGATTAAATTGTACTTCAATTTTTTTATAGATTAGCTACTCTAAATCACATTAATGATATATATTGTTTAACAATAAGAAAGAACGTACATGACAACTGTGAAATCTACGTCCAGGATTTTTCTCTGTCCATGAGGTTTGTAATGGGACTTCGATGCCACAATCACAAAATTTGTATATTGGCGAACTTTGCCGGTATGACTGACTAGATGAGTTCGAGTGGCTTGGGGACACTACAAACATGCATTTTCATAGATATAATCCCAACAAAGTTTAAAATAGGATCATTCAGTCAATATATGCAACATGTCTGTTATAAAATTATGGTAAGGACATTTTGTAAAATACAATGAAAACATTCATTGCTTACTTGTAATGAACCAAATATCTTCTAGTTAAACACCAATTACTTGCTTTGTTAGAGGTCTGCATCAACGAAAATGAAAAACAAGTTTGTGATTAGATTCCAACAAACATAATAGGGAAATTAGTTCCAACATTCCACAGCTAATATAAATATCAGAAAATTAGACAAATTCTCACTGCAGGCCCACTAGAAATTATCCTGAAATTAAATAGGCATTTTGCTGAAACTAAATAGAATGGGCATTATGCCAAATTTACAAGAAAATCGAAATGCAGGCCAACTGGAAATTTGGTCTGATAATCTGCAAGCAATAAACCTTGAATTTAGGCAACCCAGAATTAAACATTGAAAGCCCACAATTTCGAATAACTGAAATACAACATTGAGATTAAACAGCGAATTAAACATTGAATTGAAAAAAAGAAAGGCGAAATTTAAGAAAACGTTACCGTTTTTCTAGCTCGCAAACCCTAGAGCTGCTTGAAAAGGGAAGACCTCAGGAAGCTCGAACAGGATGCGAAAATTCTTGCGTCACCCGTCTGGATGAATGGAACGCAGGCCAGGCAGCGAGAGAGAAAGTTGCAAGTGAGAAAGAAAGTTGCAAGTGAGAAATGAGAAGGGTCGTTCTAATGGGATGCTGAGAAGTGAGAGTGTGTACTAGAATATGAGGGTCAATTTGGGAATATGCAATGTAAAATAATGACAAAAAAGTAATAGCACAGTTGTTAGGCTATTAATACACACCCTCAACCAAACAATTTATTACAAAACCATCACATTCCCAAAGCCCAATCCTTCATTCAAACAACTTATTGAACCTTATTACATCCTTAGGATAAGGCCAAAAATTTAGGTGGGAATTAATCAAGCCTATTACCTTACTCCAACCAAACGAGGCCTTGGCAAAAATAGAGGAAAAAATAAGAACAAATCCAACTTGGTATTATAATTAAATTAAAAATTAAATAAAATAAATATTTTTGTTATATTTGTGCAATGAGTACTAAATATTTTACATTTTGTGACACAACTAACTTTTAAAAAATCTACTAAATATTTTAAATTATTTTAAAAAATAAGTAGTAATTTAATTTAATGATGTAAAATCTATTTTTTATTATCGAATTTCAAATATATTAATCTTATTAAAATATTTTGAATTTCATTAAGAGATAATTTAAGTTTATTTAATTTAAATTTAAATTTAATTATAATACCAAATTGGATTTGTTCTTATTTTTCCCTCTATTTTTGTCAAGTGTATTGCTAAATAAGCATCCATATCATCCATTATAATTGAAATATTAATTTTTTGAAAAAGGATATTCCAAATAAGCTTAACATGTCACTTTGACCTGTTGTAGTAGGTAATAGGACCAAAAATCTGAATTTTAGCCACTTAAAGGACTATGTCACGCCCCAGACGGGACGCGACGATGATCAACCACTTAAACATAAATAAACCCAACAGTCTAGACAAATGATACAACAATCCCAAGTGAAACAGAATCTAAAGCAGCGGAAATAAAAATAAACATAAGTACGAATTATATCTTAGGGTCAACAACATCCAAATACATCCGACATAATTACCTGAATAAGTTTATAGGCCAAAAACTAAAACTTAAAGTACACAATATCCAAATCTTAAATGTCAAAGGGTCCTACGCCCTTAAGTACAGTCCAACAACATCAACAGTAATAGAAACCAAGTCCAACAGGCGGAGCAAGGGTAATCAGTCTGTGGCCAGATCGACATCTTCAACATAGTCCTCATCTAACGGTTAGAGAAAACGAGGAGGGGATGAGACAAAAATCTCAGTGGATGGGGTGATCGTGTGCAAGTGTGGCGATATATATAGTTAATGCGAGAAAATCAGTTGTATGAAAACGCGTGAGATATGATGCATGATTCCACACACAGTCCACAAGCGTCGTGATAAATATAATTAAGTAGTATACTTATACGATTTAAGATTCGTGGTCACACAGGCACTATGTGATTGGCAAGCAGGTAGGATTGTGTACGAAATGTAACGCCAATCCTATGCAAGACAAGTAATGGTTGCGTCTGATTTGTAGCGCCAACCAATGGAATACAAAGTAGTGGTTGCGCGTTTAATTTGTAGCGCCAACCAAATGGGTCCGATTAACTCGAATCGTGTGGATCGGAGCAACGATTCCTTCGTTCTTCCTTGTAACTCCCCAAACAAGATGGTCCAAGACTGTCACCTTATCGCTCCATAGGCAAAGACAAATCCCACAAAGTAGAGCTAGCTAGGCCTGGATTGTCATAATCATGATTATACCTCAAGTACTACGACCCGCTTCCTTGGACAAACTTCATCCTTCAATATGGATTAGGGACGATAGGGCCGGAGAGTGGAATAGCAACCGATCTGTCGGTTCCATCCCCGACGTATCCATTCCGATTGTGAGCTCGACACACCAAGTTGATTTCAGCGGGAAAGTAAATACAAGTTAGGGTAGTCAACCAGCAATCGAGTATTATTGATTGAAGTAGTTCAGGAAAATTTTTCGAAATTGCGAGTGACAATTATGGCATTGGTAGAGTTATTTGGATGAAGATGATTATCGGGAGGATTAGCAATCTTCGATATCTTGAAAGATTAGGTGTAACATAAGTCCCGTTATAGATTTGAAATCGCAAGATGAGGAAGTCGCCCCGCGATCGTGTATTAATCGGTCAAGACGATCCGATAAGTCAAGGGATTTTGAGAAAATAAAATATTTTAATTAATTATTAAAGTCAGAGGATCCAGGGTTGTTTCTGAAAAAGAAAAATAATTTGAGTTAGGTCCTTGTTAAAAAGAAAATTTACAATTAGCTCCGTTTTGTAATAACCAATACTTTTGGGGTTAAAAATTGAATAAATAAATGTGCCGACCTTGAAAAATCATGAGGTCGGTTCCTAAATTCTCTAAATTATTCAGAGATTCAGGTTTTAAAGTTTTAAGGTCGAGTTTTTATAAAATTCTCACATTGGCCCCAAATTTGTTAAAATTGTCATTTCGGGCTCTAAGTTAAAAATAATTGGAACTCACAAAACGGAATGGATTTTAATGCGATTCTAGTTGAAAAATGTTACTAAGGTCAGTGGGCTATTGGGACAAAAACATTTCTAAAAAGAAATAAGTATAGGTCCCTTAACTTTTGAAAATCTCATTTTTGTCCCATTTTGAAATAATTGCCTTTAAGGCTTTTAGGGGTCCAATTGTTATTAAATTTGAACATTGGGTCCAAAATATAATTATATTATAGTTAAATTAGTATTTCCAGGTACATGGGCTGTATAAGTCCTGGAAATTTCATTTGGGTCTTCAAGTTTAATCTTTTATAATTTGGTCCCTCAATTTTAGTAAAATTACTTTCCAAGCTCTAAACACTTGGATTTTTGGAATACACTTAAAATATGTTATTTCCAGTCCCTTAAGAGTTAAAATTTCAAATTTTAAAATTAGGGTCTGGTACAGTTTCGAAAATTGCAATGTAGCACTTAAACTTCTAAAATTTTACAATCTAGTCCTTGGGCTTTTAAAGGTTGATTTTATTTATCTTAAAACTCTTAAAACTTTATTAAAATGTCCAAACATAATTTTTGAACCTGAGTACAGTCCCAAAACTCGAAAATTACAGAGCGGTCCCTTAAGTTTTATTTTCTTGCAATTAAGTCCACCAACTTTCTATTTTTGCATTTTAAGTCCAAAATTTGAAATTTAATCAATTATGCTCGACTTTTACAGGTTATAAGTCATACAAAACATGGATTTTAAGGATCATACACATGCATGTCCATTTCATCCAAGAATTCATCAAATAGAACAATAAATTGTACATGCATGCACCTAAATTTCAATAAATAACATTTTTGAGCAACACTTGAGAATTTTCACAACTTGATACAATAATTTAGCATGCAATACAATAAAATATATATCTCAAGTGCTCAAGATCAAAAGACTACATGCATTTAACAAAAATCCCTAGAAATTGGAAAGATTTTTCCACCCACCTTAAAATTGGATAGTTGTGAAATAACAGGATAAATTTCACAACTTGATTATGAAGTCACTTAGGTCAGCCCCTAAGTCAAGAAATACCAAAATTAAGAGTTAGAAAAATGAGTGAAAAATTAAGGAGAAAAAGAAGAAGGCGAGAAAATTGGAAATACTACACTTTACCTTGTGTAGTAGATGAAATGGAACTAGTAGAGCTTCAAAGTTGGAATTTTTGGCTCACCCTCAAAACCACTTAAGATCAGCCCCTATTTCTCAAAAATGAAAAAGGGGTGTTAAAATTTGAAGAAAATAAGAAGAAGAAGAGAAAAGGGCACTAGTGTCCAAATCTTACCTTATAGTCCAAATTATCCAACAATTTCTCTTCAAGTCTTCTAAGGTGACCACAATGCTTGCGTGTCCTTATGCAGTCTTCTATGTAACTCCAAAAGTCAAAATCAAACTTAAGTTAAGAAGAGAAGGTGATGAGTTATAAGATATCAAGTTGAATTGAAGAATAAAATTTCTTACCTTTGAGGGGAAGGGGGAGGGGGTTCGATTTTTAGGAGTAAGTAGGAAGAATGTTTGTGTGTTTTGTTTAAGTGTTTGAAGAAAGAAGAAGTGTTTGATGATATGAAGAAGATGTTCTTGAAGATGTGAAGGATGTTTGAAGATATGAAGAGTGTGTTCTTGAAGATATGAAGGTATGTTTGAAGATGTGAAGGATGTGTTCTTTGAAGATTTGAAGATGTGAAGAAATTGTTCTTGAAGGTTTGAAGATATGAAGGAATTGTGTTTGAAGATTTGAAGATATGAAGGAATCTTAGAGAGAGAGAGATTGTTTAGAGAGAAGGAGGAGAATTAGTTTGAAGATTAGAATGTGTTGGTGAAAATGAACAAATTTTGTTCATTTTTTACCATTTTGGCAAATCCACTATGAGAGAGGGGGGGAAATTTTTGTTCAATTTTGTGTCTTGTAATTTGTCTCTTGCATGGAGACAAAAGGGAAGTCAAAGGTATGGGCAAAGGTGTAAGTCCAAGCGGCTACGATAATCTAGAGGGGGAGGTGAATAGATTATCTCCATTTTCTCGATTATGCCCTCTTTTTCAAATCAAACAAGCCAAGACAAGAATAAAGGTGCGGGAAGTAAACAACACGCGTTGATTTATAGAGGTTCATCCCACCTAGGGCCTAATATTCTACCACCCCAGTATCTCCGGATGGATTTCAAAAAGAAAAAAAGATTTTATTAATTACCACAATTAATACAACATCACCTTACAACACCTCTTTGGAGATTACCTCAATCTCCTCAAGATTACCACAATCTTCTACGGCACATCGTGTGAAGATTACCACAATCTTCAACCTTGAAGAACACCAAATTCTTCAACACCTCAAAGAGCACCAAACTCTTCAATAAGAAGATTACCACAATCTTCTTGCACCTAACACCTAGATCACCCAAGTGTGTTCTTACCACACGAACACTCACAAGGATATCTTGTGTTGAATGATGAACCCAAAAATTCAAGATTACAACTCTATAATTAATAATACAATTTTGAGTGCAAGTGTAATTAAGAATCAAGCCTAGACCTCAAGATGTGAAAGTGAAATACTTAGGCTATAAATACAACAAGAGTGTTGAATATGAAAGCTTAGAAATTTGCAGATTTCTTGTTGTGTGTTTGCTTGTGTTGTTCTTATCTTGTGTCTTCAAATCATCCTCCATTTATAGGAGAGTCTTCACAAACATATGCTCCTCCTTCTTCACTTTTGTCTACAAAAAGAGGATCACAAGATGTAGAAATAATGTACAAAAATGAAAAGCAAATCTTGCTGATATGGAGTTTCAACGGTACAAATTTGCTGCCAAAAGATTACACAGTGCGACCGGTCGCCATGTATAAAATTTCAAACGTTAAATGAAATTAGTGCGATCCAGACACAGGTTGCAGGGGGTCCGACCGGTCACAGGGGGGTCCGACCGGTCGGCCCCTACTTGGACCGGTCCCCCTCTTCACAATTTCAAGTCCTGGGAGTGTTGTTTCAATTTGTTTGTTCTCCAGTCACGGTCGACCATTTGCTCGACCGATCGACCTCCAACTTGAAATGTTGTCCAATTTTTGTCAAAAATAAACTTCAAAAAATACTCCAAAAAATTAGTAAAAATATTTTAAATCAATTGGGAGTATTTGGACAACATTTATAAACATTGTTTTGATATAAAAACTCATTTAATCAAAATCATCAAAATCTTGATAAAAACATTTATCTAACAATATCCCCCTTTCTGATGATTACAAACCAAAACAATTTTAGGAGATCGATTTTAAAAACAAAACACATTTTCCGGTCTAAAACATCAATCCATAACAAGCAACATTTGTCATAAGTACAGACACTAGGATAGGAGCAAATATATTTCAAAAACATTTTTGCACAAGCATTAGTCAAGCATAAAAGTCCATAATACATCACATGGACTAAGTATTATTGCTTTTGCCTTTTAAGAGCTTTAGCTTATAGCTTTTTTTGCGAGCTTATTTTTGCTTCTTTGAGCATATGAGCGTTTTTCCTGTTTTCTCCCCTTTTGGAATCATAAAAAAGAATGTTAGCACGATAAAAACATCATACAATCATATCAAAGTGCGCAATTTAAGTGTTTTATCGAGCGTTTTGAAAATTTAAGCTTAAATTCCAAAAAGGGAAAAATTGCTCATTTGATTTGCAAAAGCTCATTTGATTGATAAAACATGATCTATATAAACTTATAAGACTTTTCAAATCAAGAGAATCATGTAGGTGATGAATTTTTCATAGAAACATTTTGTCGAACACTTGGCGTGCGTCGAATAAAAGAAAAGATATATAACGCCTTTGTAATTCATTTAAGCCAAAAAATTTCATCACCAATTGCAGTATAACAATATTCATCCATCAACAATCATCATATACAACATACTAATACAAGAATTTCATCAAAATAGCAAAATACAAGCACATTCTCAAGGGTTCAACCCAATTGAGATTAAAAGGAGAAATTCTTACCAATTGATCGGAGAAGTTGGATGATATGAATGAAATAGAAGTTACATATACTCAAAAATATAGATTTTATAACAAGAAAATCATTGTGAGAAAATTTTGAGTGAAAAATGCGAAGGGGCCTGAGCACTACTTCTATTTTCTGTCCGAATTTTACACAAAAAATCCGATTTTTTACCCATAAGTTTTAAAAATGTGCAAATTGCAATCATAGACCTTATTCAATATGCATTATGCCTAACCGAGCTCGTATTGAGGCAAAATTCTCGGAAGATAGCGGTTTTGTAAAGATATCCGCCAATTGATCTTGAGATGGAACAAAAGATATCTCAATTTTTCGTTTTGAAACACAATCCCTTAGAAAATGATGTCGAATCTCAATATGTTTAGTACGATTATGATGAACCGGGTTTTGAGCAATATTTATAGCGGATTTGTTATCACAAAAGATAGGAACACTTTCAAAAGAGCATTTATAATCCGCTAAAGTTTGTTTCATCCAAAGTAATTGAGTACAACAAAAAGCCGCTGAAATATATTCGGCTTCGGCCGTTGAAAGTGAAACACAATTTTGTTTCTTTGAAAACCAAGAAACTAGGCAATCACCTAGAAATTGACATGATTCGGAAGTACTTTTACGATCATTAATATTTCCCGCATAATCCGAATCACTATAACCTTTAAGAGAAAAATTTTCATTCTTTGGATAAAATAAACCATATTGAATTGTGCCTTTCAAATATCAAAAAATTCTTTTAACGACACTCATATGAGATTCTTTGGGATTGCTTTGAAAACGAGCACATAGGCATACATCATGAAGAATATCCGGTCTACTTGCGGTTAAATAAAGTAAACTACCAATCATACATCGATATTTGGATTCATCACCGGCTTGCCTTTTTCATCTTTGTCAATCTTGACGTTTGTTGCCATTGGGGTAGAGACGGTTCTTCATTCTTCAATTCCGAACTTCTTCAAAAGCTCTTTTGTATATTTTAATTGTGAAATATAAATTCCTTCTTGGCATTGCTTAATTTGAAGTCCAAGGAAGAAGTTGAGCTCCCCCATCATGCTCATTTCAAATTCACCTTGCATTAACTTAGAAAATTTCTTGCACAAGGATTCATTAGTAGCACCAAAAATGATATCATCAACATAAATTTGCACTAAATAAACAATCTTGCCCTTTTTCAAAAACAAAGAGAGTAGTATCAACTTTACCTCTTGTAAAACCATTTTGCAAAAGAAAAGAGCTAAGTCTATCATACCATGCACGGGGTGCTTGTTTCAAACCATACAAGGCCTTTTTAAGTTTATAAACATCATTAGGCCTAGAAAAATTTTTAAACCCCAGAGGTTGTTTTACATAGACTTCTTCTTGAATAAGATCATTTAAAAATGCGGATTTTACATCCATTTGGCAAAGCTTGAAATTTTAAAACAAGAATAGGCAAGTAAAATACAAATAGCTTCTAAACGTGCTACGGGTGCAAATGTTTCATCATAATCAATACCTTCTTCTTGACAATAACCTTGAGCTACTAACCTTGCTTTGTTTCGAACAATATTGCCTTGGTCATTCGAGCTTGTTCCGAAATACCCATTTTGTACCAATAATTGTTTGAGATGGAGGACAAGGTACTCATTCCCATACATCATTCCTTTCAAATTGATTCAACTCCTCTTGCATTTCTAAAAACCAATCCTCATCTTCAATAGCTTCCTTAGCATTTTTAGGCTCTTTTTGAGATATAAGAGCTTTCTCGGCAAATTTTCCTCGAGTCATTACTTTATCAAGGGGATCACCAATAATAAGATCTTTTGGGTGATCTTCCTTAAATTTCAATGCTACGGGAAGATCCGAAGTATCACCTTTGTCTTCTTGAGGAACATTTGAGCTTGAAGGTTGATTATTTTGAGCATCATCTTGAACAATTGGTTCAATAACATCCTCTTCATCACTATCATCATTGGGTATCCTTTCAACACCCGAGGCTTCATTGAATTTGACATGGATGGATTCTTCAACAACCATACTAGTCTTATTGTAAACCCGATATGCTTTGCTCTTGGTTGAATACCCCATAAATGTTCCTTCATCGACCTTAGGATCAAGTTTGTCCAATTGATCCTTAGTACTCAAAATAAAACACTTACATCCAAATATTTTGAAATAACTAATATTTGGTGTCCTTCCTTTCCAAAGCTCATATGGAGTTTTATTCATTTTAGGATGAATATAAACTCGATTAATGACATAGCAAGCGGTACTTACGGCTTCGGCCCAAAAATATTTTGGAAGTGAAAATTCATTGAGCATGGACCGACTCATTTCTTGAAGTGTTCGATTTTTCCTTTCGGCTACTCCATTTTGTTGAGGTGTCCTTGGAGCCGAAAAATTGTGACCGTATCCCTTGGTTTCACAAAAGACTCTAAATTCACCATCAAATTCTCCACCTCGATTACTTCGAATAGACTTTATGGTATCTTCCTTTTCATTCTCAATAAGTCTACACAACTTAACAAACTCATTACCGGCATTTTTTTTATTTGCAAGAAATAGAGCCCGAGTATATCTAGAAAAATCATCGACTATAACAAAAGTGTAATGTTTTCCACTTAGACTTGCCGTACCAATATCCCTATACAAATCTAAATGAAGAAGTTGTAGAGGCTTGGTTGTGGAAATTTTATTTTTGGGCTCAAAACTACTCTTAACTAATTTGTTCTTTTGACAAGTGTCACATAAGCCGAGATTTTCAAAATTTAACTTGGGTAGTCCTTTGACATGTTGATTTTTGTAAATCTCTTTCAAATTTTTGTATCCAACATGTCCAAGTCGCCTATGCCATAAGCTAATTAAATCATTGTTGGCGACAAGACAAGAAACATTTTGACTAACCAAATCACTTGTACAAATTTTGTAAAGATTGCCTTTTCTATTTGCTTCACAAATAATTTTATCATTTTTGGAAATAAGGCATTTTTCTTTATTGAAAACACATTATAATTTGAATCACAAAGTTGGCTAACACTTATCAAATTAAACTTAAGCCCTTCAACTAATAAAACATTACTAAGAGAGAAAGAAGAGTTACCAATGTCTCCATTGCCAATGATTTTTCCTTTGTCATTGCCGAACATGACCATACCCTCTTCTTGGAGCTTGATGTTGGTAAAAAGTTCTCTCTTTCCGATCATATGGCGTGAACACCCGCTGTCCACGAGCCATTTTGAATCCTCCATGGTTGTTATAGCCCTTATGACCTACAAAAGAATTATTTTTAGGTACCCTATAGTTTTGGGGTCCATGGGGGTTAGCCTTGAGACCTTTGGGTCTCCAAACAAAGCTAAAATTGTTCTTCAATTTACAATGACTAACATAGTGACCAACTTTACCACAATAAAAACAAATAAGATTATGGACACTACTAGCATGTACAAAAGTCGGACCTTGGTCATTTTTCTTTGAAAGAGGTTGAAAAGGTTTATAGCCAAGTCCTAATTTAGAATGCTCACTTCTTTGTGCATCTAAAATTTTTGTAACCTTATCCGTACTTAAGTTAAAATGATGCACATCCTTTTTCAAACATTCAAGATCATTTGTGAGCGTTTGTTTTTCGGTTTCAAGAGTACGGACTTTAGTAAGAGTAATAGCATGAGCTTTATCAAGAGATTCATAAGAAGTAAACAATTTATCATTTTCTAATTTAAGCTCTTTATGCTCCTTTTTTAAAGTCTTGTATTTAACAATCAAATTTTGAAACTCATTTTGTAATTCATCAAAATCACATTGTAATTCATCAACTAAGGAAGAAGATGAAGCATTAGAGCGTACCTCGTTGTTTTCGTCGTCTATGGCCATAAGACCATGTTCGGATTCTCCTTCTTCATCGATTGTGGCAAGGAGTTCATCCCAAGTCTTGACATCCACATTTAAAGCCTTCTTTTTAGGAAAAGACTTTTTCTTCTTTTGTTCCTCCTCCTCGAGTTTTGGGCAATCGACTATGAAGTGCTCGGATTTTCCGGATTTAAAACACGAGTTGTCTCTCTATTTTCTTGCCTTATTTTTATTCACAAATTTTGCAAATTTCTGGACAAGTGCGGCCGTCTCCTCATCATCATCATTATCATAGTATGCATTATTAGAAGAAGATGCAAGACCTTTAGGAATATTTTGCATACCCGATTGAGTAATGGATGGTTTGAAATTTTTCCTCTCCTTGAGATAGACTTCGTAGATGAGGAGGTTCCTGATGAGCTTTCATGATAGCCGTCACCTTTTCGGACCATGAGCCGGGAAGGGCGCTTAACACCTTGGTCACCTTGTCTTCTTCGGAGATGACCTTTCCAAGAGCCACAAGAGGATTGACAATGTTGTCAAGCCTTTCCACCATTTTTGATATGCTTTCACCATCATGCATATTGAAATTTTCAAAGTCTTTCACAAGCATTGTTTTTCTTGCTTGCTTCACTTTCTTTGTGCCCTCATAGATGGTTTCTAATTTTTCCCAAACTTCATGTGCCGACCTTATGGCTCTTATACGATTATACTCGGTGGCGGTAAGAGAGCAATGTAAAATATTTAAATTCTTACCGTTTAGAGAGAAAGCCTTCTTGTCATTTTCATTGAATTCCTTGAAAGGTTTTGGGGTCGTGGTGCTGTCCTCCAATTTCTTGGTTGGTTGATCAACTCCTTCAATGACCACATTCCAAATGTCAAACCTGCACCCTTGTAGAAAGCACTCCATACGGTATTTCCAAAATGCGTAGTTGTTGGCGTCGAATAGTGGTGGCTTGTTTGTGGAGACGCCGGTGGTGAGATAAGCTTCGTTCATAGCCATGGATCTTTTCTCTTTACTCGGAACGAGCTAGCCAAAGAGTTTGGCATTGATACCACTTGTTAGTCCAAGCGGCTACGATAATCTAGAGGGGGGTGAATAGATTATCTCCATTTTCTCGATTATGCCCTTTTTTTTGAATCAAACAAGCCAAGACAAGAATAAATGTGCGGGAAGTAAACAACACGCGTCGATTTATAGAGGTTCAACCCACCTAGGGCCTAATCCTCTACCACCCCAGTATCTCCGGGATGGATTTCAAAAAGAAAAAAAGATTTTATTAATTACCACAATTAATACAACATCACCTTACAACACCTCTTTGGAGATTACTTCAATATCCCTTGAAGATTACCACAATCTTCTACGGCACCTTGTGAAGATTACCACAATCTTCAACCTTGAAGAACACCAAATTCTTCAACAGCTCAAAGAGCACCAAACTCTTCAATAAGAAGATTACCACAATCTTCTTGCACCTAACACCTAGATCACCCAACTGTGTTCTTACCACAAGAACACTCACAAGGATATCTTGTGTTGAATGATGAACCCAAAAATTCAAGATTACAACTCTATAATGAATAATACAATTTTGAGTGCAAGTGTAATCAAGAATCAAGCCTAGACCTCAAGATGTGAAAGTGAAATACTTAGGCTATAAATACAACAAGAGTGTTGAATATGAAAGCTTAGAAATTTGAAGATTTCTTGTTGTGTGTTTGCTTGTGTTGTTCTTATCTTGTGTCTTCAAATCATCCTCTATTTATAGAAGAGTCTTCACAATCATAGGCTCCTCCTTCTTCACTTCTGTCTACAAAAAGAGGATCACAAGATGTAGAAATAATGTACAAAAATGAAAAGCAAATCTTGCTGATATGGAGTTTCAACAGTACAAATTTGCTGTCAAAAGATTACACAGCGCGACCGGTCGTCATGTATAAAATTTCGAACGTTAAATGAAATTAGTGCGATCCAGACACAAGTTGCAGGGGGATCCGACCGGTCGCCCTAGGGTCCGACCGGTCGGCCCCTACTTGGACCGGTCCCCCTCTTCATAATTTCAAGTCTGGAGTGTTCTGTTTCAATTTGTTTGTTCTCCAGGTACCGGTCGACCGTTTGCTCGACCGGTCGACCTCCAACTTGAAATGTTATCCCATTTTTGTCAAAAATAAACTTCAAAAAATACTCCAAAAAATTAGTAAAAATATTTTAAATCAATTGGGAATATTTGGACAACATTTATAAACATTGTTTTGGTATAAAAACTCATTTAAACAAAGTCATCAAAATCTTGATAAAAACATTTATCTAACAAAAGGATGGTAAGGAAGGAATGTTGGGTAAGTGGGAATAAGTTGGGAAAAATAGTATTAAAGAATTGGTGTATAAGATAATGTGTATAATGTTTGAATTAATGTTGTAATTATACACAAGATGACTACATAAGGTGTATATGTACAAGAATTGGGTGGTATTTCTACACCAAAATACTCCTCATTGCCATCCACCTAAGGGGTATTTGTGGTATTTCTATATTCTTTTTGTCCCAAATTTGATGATAATAGGTGAATAATATCAATCTCCAAAATAATTAGTGATTTACTTGATCACTTATAAGTCTCATGATCACTTATTCTAAATCAAATTCTTAATTCTATAAGGTAAAAGCCTCTAAAATAATTAGTCTCTTAAAATTCTACGGTGACTAATAAATACACAACAAATAATAATAATGATCATTCAAGTGATCATAAATGTGAATTGGAATTAATAAATGATCATGATACATGTAATAAAATAAAGATGAAATTAATGCAAAATATATTGCTCGGAAAAATCGGGGGCTTCACATCCTCCCACCTTAAAAGAATTTGGTCCCCAAATTCTCTTCAGAATAACTCCGGATACTGATTCCTCATGTCTTCTTCCATCTCCCACGTTGCGTCTTCGTAACGGTTGTGGTTCTGCCACACCACTTTAACCATCGGAATCTCTCTCTTACGCAACTGACGTATCTGCTGGTCAATGATCCGGATCGGCTTCTCGGTGTAGGATAAATTTTCCATCAGAGGAGGAGTATCACGAGTGATGATATGTTCGGGTTCTGGTTGATACTTCTTCAATCTTGATACGTGGAATACATCGTGCATTCCCGCATATTGTGCTGGTAACTCAAGTCGGTAGGCTAACTTCCCGATCCTCTACAAAATCTTGTAAGGTCCAACATATCTCGGACTCAACTTGCCTCATTTCTTCAGATTGATCAATCCTTTCTGTGGTGCGAGTCTGAGAAATACTTCATCTCCGGCTTCAAATTCCAAATCCTTTCTTCTCTTGTCCGCATAACTCTTTTGGCGGCTATGAGCTGTGCGGATCCATTCCTTGATTAGCTTGACCTTCTCCATGGCCTCCTGAACCAATTCGATCTTCGGAATTGAGGGCGACTTTCGTTTCTCTTTTGGAGTCTATTGGTCATCAATCTCCCAGTGTAGTGGGGATCTACATTTTCGCCCATATAGTGCCTCGTAGGGTGCCATCCCAATCATGGCCTGGTAGCTGTTATTGTAGGCGAACTCGGCCAATGGCAAGTGCGAATCCCAACTTCCTTGTAAATCCAATGTGCAGGCTCGCAGCATATCTTTCAGGGTTTGAATCGTTCACTCAGATTGTCCATCATTTTGTGGATGTGCTGCTGTGCTGAAACTTACCAAGGTACCCAATTCCTCGTGCAAGCACTTCCAAAATCTGGAGACGAATCTTGGGTCTCTGTCTGATACAATGTCGACTGGTACTCCATGCAGTCAAATGATCTCTCGGATAAAAATCTGTGCAAGTTTCTGCAAGTTATCAGTCTTCTTGATGGGTAAAATGTGTGCAGATTTCGTGAGTCGGTCTACGACTACCCATACGGCATCATGGCCTCCTCTGGTCTTTGGTAGATCTGTCACGAAGTCCATCGTAATGTGTCCCCATTTCCACTCGGGAATTCTCAACGGTTGTAGTAAACCAGATGGTCGTTGGTGTTCTATTTTTACTCGTTGGCAAGTCAAACATCTCGCAACGAACTTCGCTACTTGGTTCTTCATGTTTACCCACCAATAATTCCGTTTCAAGTCCTTATACATCTTGTTTCCTCCAAGATGTATAGTATATTTCGAACGGTGTGCCTCTGTTTGGATTCTATTCCTAATCTGCTCGTCACTCAGTACAGAAACTCGATTTCAGAATATGATAATCCCATCTTCATACACCGAGAATTCTGATCTCTCTCCTTTAAGTATCTTCTCTTTCAGTTATTGAAGATGTGCATCAGTCCCCTGTGCTTCCTCGATCTCATTCAGCAGATCGGGTTTAACCGAAATGTTAGCACATGAAATATGAGTATTGGTTCTCGTCAGATTCCAATTGCTCAGCTCTTCTAATGATTCCCACTCTCGAATCATAAGTCTGGCTAAACTCGCCTTTCTGCTCAAGGCGTCAGCTACTACGTTAGCTTTCCCGGGATGGTATTGAATATCAAAGTGATAGTCTTCAATCAACTCCATCCATCTCCGTTGCCTCAGATTGAGGTCTTTCTGAGAGAATAAATACTTCAAGCTCTTGTGGTCTGTGAAAACCGTGAATGTTGCTCCGTAGAGATAGTGTCTTCATTTCTTTAACACGAACACTATCGCTGCCAATTCCAAGTCATGAGTTGGGTAATTGGCTTCATATGTGTCACGCCCCAAACGTGACGCGACAACGATCAATCACTTAAACAGAAATAAATCAACAGTCTAAACCAAAGATACCAAACTCCAAGTGAAATAGAGTCTAATGCAGCAGAATTAAAATAAACACGAGTACAAATTACATCTTAAAGTCCGCGGTATCCGAATACAACCCAAAAGATTATCCGAATTAACTTACAGTACCCAAACAAATAAAATGAAGGAGTCCAACAACAAATAAAAGTAAAAGGAAATGTCGCTCCACATCACCGATAGGGATTCAATCGCAGAAGAGGTTCGATGTCTTGGCGAACTCTTCATCTAAAGGTTAGAAAACAGGAGGAATGAGACAGTAAAATCTCGGTGGATGGGGTGATCATGTGCAAGTGTGGCGATATAAATAGTTAATGCGAGAAATTTAGTTGTATGAAAATGCATGAGAGATGATGCATGATTTCATACACGTCCACAAGCGTCGTGATAAATATATTAAGTAACATACTTATATAGTTTAAGAAAATAGTTTGTGGTCACGCAGCACTATGGTTCAAGCAGCGGGGAGGATTGCGTGCACGGATTTGTAACGCCAATCCTATGCAAGACAAGTAGCGATTTGCGTCACGGATTTGTAGCGCCAACCTATGCAATACAAGTAGCGGTTGCGTGCACGGATTTGTAGCGCCAACCAAATGGGTCCGATTAACTCTTAATCGTGTGGATCGACAGCGATTCCTTCGTTCTTCCTTGTAACTCCCCGAGCAAGATGGTCCAAGACACTGTCACCTTATCGCTCCATAGGCAAAGACAAAATCCACACAGTGGAGCTAGCAAGGCTCGGATTTGTCATAATCATGATTATACCTCAAGTACTACGACCCGCTTCCCTTGGACAAACTCCGTCCCCTCGCCATGGATTAGGACGATGGGGCGGGAAGAGTGGAATAGCAGCCGAGCTGCCCTTGTTCCATCCCCGACGTATCCATTCCGATCGGTGAGCTCGACACACCAAGTTGATTTCAGCGGGAAAGTAAACACAAGTTCATGTAGTCAACCAGCAAAATGAGTATTATTGGGGAAGCGAGTTCATGAAAAGTTTTGAAAAATTTGCGTAAGGTAATTATGGCGTTGGTGGAGTTATTTGGATGAAGATGATTATCGGGAGGATAAGCAATCTTCGATATCTTGAACGATTAGGTGGAACATAAGTCCCGTTATAGATTCAAATCGCAAGGCGAGGAAGTCGTCCGCGATCGGGTATTAATCGGTCAAGGCGGTCCGATAAGTCAAGGGGATTTTGAGAAATTAAAATATTTTAATTAAATATTAAAGTCAGAGGGTCCAGGGCTGTTTCTTTAAAAGAAAATATATTGAGTTAGGTCCTTATAAAAATAAAATTTACAATTAGCCCCGTTTTGTCAAAACCAATACTTTTGGGGTTAAAAGTTAAATAAATAAATGTCCCGACCTTGAAAAATTATGAGGTCAGTTCCTAAATTCTCTAAATTGTTCAGAGATTCAGGTTTTTAAAGTTTTGAGGTCGAGTTTTTATAAAATTCTCACATTGGCCCCAAATTTGTTAAAATTGTCATTTCGGGCCCTAAGTTTAAAATAATCGGAACTCACAAACCGGAAGGGCTTCTAATGTGATTCCAGTTGGAAAATGTCACTAAGGTTAGTGGGATATTGGGACAAAAACAGTTTTAAAACGTCATAAGTATAGGTCCCTCAACTTTTGAAAATCTCATTTTTGTCCCATTTTGAAATAATTGCCTTTAAGGCTTTTAGGGGTCCAATTATTATGAAATTTGAACCTTGGGTCCAAAATATAATTATGTCATAGGTAAATTAGTATTTCCAGGTACATGGGCTGTATAAGTCCTGGAAATTTCATTTGGGTCCTCAAGTTTAATCTTTTACAATTTGGTCCCTCAAGTTTTATAAAATTACTTTCCAAGCTCTAAACACTTGGATTTTTGGAATACACTTAAAATATGTTATTTCCAGTCCATTAAGATTTAAAATTTCAAATTTTAAAATTAGGGTCTGGTACAGTTTCGAAATTTGCAAAATAGCCCTTAAACTTCTCAAATTTTACAATCTAGTCCTTGGGCTTTTAAGGGTTGATTTTATTTATCTAAAAACTCTTAAAACTTTATTAAAATGTCAAAACATCATTTTTGAACCTGAGTACAGTCCCAAAAATCGAAATTTACAGAGAGGTCCCTTAAGTTTTATTTTCTTGCACTTAAGTCCACCAACTTTCCATTTTTGCATTTTAAGTCCAAAAATCGAAATTTAATCAATTATGCTCGACTTGTCCAGGTTATAGGTCATTCAAAACATAGATTTCAAGAGTCATACACATACATAACCATCTCATACAAGAATTTATCAAATATGACAATAAAGTGTACATGTATGTCCTAATTTTCGGTAAATCGCATTTTGAGCAACACTTGAGAAATTTTTCCAACTAGATACAAGAAAATAACATGCAATACATAATATATATCTCAAGTGCTCAATAACAAAATACTACATGCATATTTTCAATTTAAAACACCTAGAAGTTGAAAGGATTTTTCCACCCACCTTAAAGTTCGGTTTGTTGGGAAAAAAATGAAATAAATCTCTCTCGATGAAGGAGTGACTTAGGTCAGCCCCTAAGTCAAGGAATATCAAAAAATATAGGAGTTAGAAGAATGTGGTTAAAATTTAAGGGGAAGAAGAAGATAGTGAGAAAATTGGAATTACTACACTTACCTTGTGTAGTGAATAAAGTGTGACTAGTAATGACTTCCAAGTGCAAGATTTTGGTCACCCTTAATGTTAACCTCCAAAGTCAGCCCCTAAAACTCCAAAAATGAAAATGGAGTGTCAAAGTTTGGAAAATAAAAAGAGAAGAAGAAAAGGTACCAAAAATTCCATTTCTTACCTTATACTCCCACTTCCTTACAATTTTTCTTCAAGATGACAAGTCTCTTAACATCTTCAAAGGTCTTCTAGGTATACCTCAAAATCAAAAATCAAACTTAAGTTAGGAGATGAAAGAGATGAGTTAGGTGATATCAAAAATGGATTGAAAAAGACATTTTCCTTACCTTGGTAGTGATGGTTCGAATTTATGATTTAAGGAGGAAGAATGTTTATTTTTGTTTAGTTGTTTGAAGAAAGAAGAAGTGTTTGATGATATGAAGAAGATGTTCTTGAACTTGTGAAGGATGTTTGAAGATGTGAAGGAATTGTGTTTGAAGATTTGAAGATATGAAGATATGTTGTTTGAAGGTTTGAAGATGTGAAGGAATGGTGTTTGAAGATTTGAAGATATGGTGTTTGAAGATTTGAAGATGTGAAGGAATGGTGTTTGAAGATTTGAAGATATGGTGTTTGAAGATTTGAAGATATGAAGAAGTGTTCTTGAAGATATGAAGGAGTGGATGAAGATATACTTAGAGAGAAGTTGGAGATTTTAGAGAGAAGTTGGAGAAAATGCTTGAATTATGAATGTGTTGGATGAAAATGATATTTTGATCAAATGTTTTTGATCCTCAAGGTGTTATGGACGAAATTGAGGTGGAGAGGGGGAGAAGACAAATTTTTTTGATCAAATTCCATGTCTTCCAACTTGTCTCTAGCATGGGGACAAAGGCCTTGGTCAAAGTGTGGTCTTGCATGGGAGGATGAAATTGAAGGGATTGAGGAGGATGTTGGCATGGAATGTTGGGAAGCCTCCAACATGTTGGGTAAGTTTATAATAAAGAATTGGTGTATAAGGTATTGTGTATAAGATTTGAATTAATGGTGTATTAATACACAAGATGAATACACAAGGTGTATGTGTACAAGAGTTGAGAGATATTTCTACACTAAAAATACCCATCATGGTCGTCCCTTAAGGGGTATTTGTGGCATTTACATATTTTGTTTTTATGTCCCAAAATTGATGATAATAGGTGAATAATATCAATCTCCAAAATAATTAGTGATTTCCATGATCACTTATAAGTCTCATGATCACTTAATCTAAATCGAATTCTTAATTCTATAAGGTATAAATCTCTAAAATAAATAGTCTCCAAAAATTCTAAGGTGACTGATGAGTACACAAATATTAATAATGATGATCGATCGAGTGATCATTAATGCGTAGTAGAAGTAATAAATGCTTATGATCACAAGTAACAAATAAAAAGAAAAGAAATTAAATGCGAAATATATTTATCATTAATATTCACCCATCCAAGTGACGCGGTAAAATAGTCAAAAGAATACAAGGACGATACGTGAAACAAATACATTATTGAACAAAAATCGAGGGCTTCACAATATGGCTTGAGCTTTCGTGATGCATAGGCGATTACCTTTCCTTCCTGCATGAGCACTGCTCCTAGTCCTTCCTTTGATGCATCACTGTAGACGATAAAGTTTTCTGTTCCCTTTGGAAGAGCTAAGATTGGAGCTGTAGTAAGTCGTTTCTTCAGCTCTTGGAAACTAGCGCACTTGTCATTCCACTCAAACTTGACTTGCTTCTGGGTTAATCGAGTGAGTGGTTTGGCTATCTTGGAGAAATCCTGGATAAATCTTCGATAATATCCAGCTAGTCCTAAGAAACTTCTGATCTCCATTACAGACTCGGGTTGTTTCCATTCAACCACTGTCTGTACCTTTGAAGGATCTACTGCGATCCCATTGTCGGATACTATGTGTCCCAGGAATGCGACTTCACTAAGCCAAAATTCACACTTGCTGAATTTGGCATACAACTTATGCTCTCGTAGTGTCTCCAAAATAATTTTCAGATGACGTTCATGCTCTTCTCTAGACTTAGAGTATACGAGTATGTCATCAATGAATATCACTACGAACTGATCCAAATATGGTTGAAAGACTCGATGCATCAGATCCATAAATGCCGCTGATGTGTTCGCCAGACCGAAAGGCATCACTACAAACTCGTAGTGTCCATATCTGGTTTGAAATGCAGTTTTGGAAATGTCTTCTTCGCGGATCTTCGGTTGGTAATACCCTTGTTGTAAATCAAACTTCGAGTATACCGTCGCTCCTTGAAGTTGATCAAACAGTTCGTCTATCCTCGGGAGGGGATGTTTGTTCTTGATGGTCACACTATTAAGACTGCGATAATCTATACACAGTCTTAATGTGCCATCCTTCTTCTTGACAAATAGTACCGGTGCTCCCCATGGAGATGTACTTGGTCGGATAAATCCCACATCCATCAGCTTCTGCAATTGAGTCTTCAACTCTTGCAACTCAAGAGGAGCCATTCTATACGGCGTTCTAGCAATCGGGGCGGTTCTTGGTAATACTTCAATGGTGAACTCGACTTCCCTATCTGGAGGGATAGTGGTGAGTTCTTGTGGAAATACATCTTTGTATTCCGATACTATGGGTACTTGGTGAATTTGTGTCTCTATCAAACGCCAAGTACCCCTGTGCCCCTTTAGCGATTGCCTTTCTTGCTTTCATGGTGGAGATAATAACCAAGACGTAGAGTCAACCAGTAAGAGAAAAGACATATTCATTAATGTAAAATTCGGAGTACAACAAAATGAAGTTCAATCGGGAAATACAACAGAACATGAATAAACATCCACTACAATCATCAAGTATAATCCGGGAAATAAAATCTATCTAGTCAGTGACTGCGCCATCGTCCTCACTGTCATCCACGTCAACGACCTGGACCTGATTAGGCGCGGGAAATGCCTCGACGTCAGGCCAATCGACGAACTCAAGCCACGTGTCGAGTGCTTGAGCATCACCAAGAGGGGCGACCTCAAATGCCTCGAGCTCCCCTGCTTCCGCGGGATCCTCCTCGGGATCGGTTCAGGGTCGGCCTCTGGTTCCACCTCGGGTGGTGGCATTGCTAGTGCATTCGCTGCCAAAGCAGTCTCTAAAGCGGTATCCCGCTGAGACAAGGCCTGTGTGAGGTCCTCGATCACCGTCATCTGTTTGATGATAATCTCCTCGAGGCGTTCGATGGTGTCCCTCGACACGTACGCGTCCATCTCCCACTTGGTGCGACCATCACTGGCGCGTTCCATCTTCTTGCGAGTTTTGTCCAAGCATTCCTGGATCAACTGAAATTGATCTTCGCGAGCGCGGATGGTGTTTTCGCAATCCTTAGCAAGGAGAGTAAGGCTATTCTTCTCCTCTTGGCTCTTCGCCAGGAGGTGTCCTAGTTCGCGAGTACGGTGACGTTCCCCGGTTAGCTCGGAATTGGCCCAAAAAAATGCCTGGTGCCAATATAGCTTTAATGCCTTATAGTAGTCCTGCTCAACATGGGCCTCAACTACTTCCCACCAGGTCGGGGGCGCTGGATCCATCCTGGTCAAACACAACAAAAATGGATTGTTTGAATATAGATGGAAAGATAAGGAAGAATAAGGAAAGTCAGTCAAGAGTCAACTAAGTCAAGACAAGTATGACTATGGAATCTCCAAGTATACGTTCTAACTTAGTCTAAATCTCAATAATACGGTTCTAAGCCATTAGAAATCGATTTCACATTTAATTAGTCAAGTCGCGGTACTACCCAACACAGACCGAGGGTCCTATCCTGGGCCAGCTCGGTGTAAGTTTCCATCTTACTAGCCGAGCTCTGATACCACTAAAATTGTCACGCCCCAGATGGGACGCGACGACGATCAACCACTTAAACAGAAATAAACCCAACAGTCTAGACAAATGATACAATAATCCCAAGTGAAACAGAGTCTAAAGCAGCGGAAATAAATATAAACATAAGTACGAATTACATCTTAGGGTCCAACAACATCCAAATACATCCGACATAATTACCTGAATAAGTTTATAGGCCAAAAACTAAAACGTAAAGTACACAATATCCAAATCTTAAATGTCAAAGGGTCCTATGCCCTTAAGTACAGTCCAACAACATCAACAAGAATAGAAAGCAAGTCCAACAAAGGAGCAAGGGTAATCGATCTGGGTCGGATCGACATCTTCAACATAGTCCTCATCTAAAGGTTAGAAAACAGGAGGGGATGAGACATAAATCTCAGTGGATAGGGTGATCGTGTGCAAGTGTGGCGATATATATAGTTAATGCGAGAAAATCAATTGTATGAAAATGCGTGAGATATGATGCATGATTCCACACACAGTCCACAAGCGCCGTGATAATATAATTAAGTAATATACTTATACAGTTTAAGAAACAGTTCGTGGTCACACAGGCACTATGTGATTGAGGCAAGACATGTAGGATTGCGTACGGAATGTAACACCAATCCTATCCAAGACAAGTAATGGTTGTGTACAGATTTGTAGCGCCAACCAATGGAATACAAGTAGCGGTTGCGTCATGCATTTGTAGCGCCAACCAAACGGGTCCGATTAACTCCTTAATCGTGTGGATCGACAACGATTCCTTCGTTTCTTCCTTGTAACTCCCCAAGCAAGATGGTCAAGACTGGCCACCTTATCGCTCCATAGGCAAAGACAAACTCGTCCCTTCCGATTGCGGGATTAGGGACGATGGGGCGGAGAGTGGAATAACAATGAGTCGCCTGCGGTTCCATCCCCGACGTATCCATTCCGATCGTGAGCTCGACACACCAAGTTGACTCAGCAGGAAAGTAAATACAAGTTTAGGTAGTCAACTAGGCAGTCGAGTATTATTGATTCAGGGATCGTGTATTAATCGGTCAAGACGATCCGATATGTCAAGGGATTTTGAGAAAATAAAATATTTTAATTAATTATTAAAGTCAGAAAGTCCAGGGCTGTTTCTGAAAAATAAAAATAATTTGAGTTAGGTCCTTGTTAAAAAGAAAATTTACAATTAGCCCCGTTTTGTAAAAATCAATACTTTTGGGGTTAAAAATTGAATAAATAAATATCCCGACCTTGAAAATTATGAGGTCAGTTCCTAAATTCTCTAAATTGTTCATAGATTCAGGTTTTTAAAGTTTTAAGGTCGATTTTTTATAAAATTCTCACATTGGCCCCAAATTTGTTAAAATTGTCATTTAGGGCCCTAAGTTTAAAATAATTAGAACTCACAAACCGGAAGGGATTTTAATGTGATTCCAGTTGGAAAATGTCACTAAGGTCAGTGGAATATTAGGACAAAAACAGTTTTTTAAAAAAAAGTATAGGTCCATTAACCTTTGAAAATCTCATTTTTGTCCCATTTTGAAATAATTGCCTTTAAGGCTTTTAGGGGTCCAATTATTATGAAATTTGAACCTTGTGTCCAAAATATAATTATGTTATAGTGAAATTAGTATTTTCAGGTACATGGGCTGTATAAGTTTTGGAAATTTCATTTGAGTCCTCAAGTTTAATCTTTTACGATTTGGTCCCTCAATTTTAGTAAAATTACTTTCCAAGCTCTAAACACTTGGATTTTTGGAATACACTTAAAATATGTTATTTCCAGTCCCTTAAGAGTTAAAATTTCAAATTTCAAAATTAGGGTTGGGTACAGCTTCGAAAATTGCAATGTAGCCCTTAAACTTCTAAAATTTTACAATCTAGTCCTTGGGCTTTTAAAGGTTGATTTTATTTATCTTAAAACTCTTAAAACTTTATTAAAATGTCCAAAAGTCATTTTTGAACCTGAGTACAGTCCCAAAATTCGAAATTTGCAGAGAGGTCCCTTAAGTTTTATTTTCTTTCAATTAAGTCCACCAACTTTCTATTTTTACATTTTAAGTCCAAAAATTAAAATTTAATCAATTATGCTCGACTTGTCCAGGTTATAAGTCATACAAAACATGGATTTAAAGGACCATACACATGCATGTCCATTTCATACAAGAATTCATCAAATAGAACAATAAATTGTACATGCATGCACCTAAATTTCAATAAATAGCATTTTTTTAGCAACATTTGAGAATTTTCACAACTTGATACAAGAATTTAACATGAAATACATAAAATATATATCTCAAGTGCTCAAGATCAAAAGACTACATGCATTTAAAAAAAATCCCAAGAAGTTGGAAAGGTTTTTCCACCCACCTTAAAATTGGATAGTTGTGAAATAAAAGGATAAATTTCACAACTTGATTATGAAGTCACTTAGGTCAGCCCCTAAGTCAAGAAATACCAAAATTAAGAGTTAGAAAAATGAGTGAAAAATTAAGGAGAAAAAGAAGAAGGTGAGAAAATTGGAAATACTACACTTTACCTTGTGTAGTAGATAAAATGGAACTAGTAGAGCTTCAAAGTTGGAATTTTTGGCTCACCCTCAAAACCACTTAAGGTCAGCCCCTATTTATCAAAAATGAAAAAAGGGTGTTAAAATTTGAATAAAATAGGAAGAAGAAGAGAAAAGGGCACTAGTGTCCAAATCTTACCTTAGAGTCCAAATTCTCCAACAATTTCTCTTCAAGTCTTCTAAGGTGACCACAATGCTTGCATGTTCTAATGTAGTCTTCTATGTACCTCCAAAAGTCAAAATCAAACTTAAGTTAAGAAGAGAAGGTGATGAAAATTGAAGAATAAAATTTTTTACCTTTGAGAGTGGGGGTTCGAATTTTAGGAGTAAGTAGGATGAATGTTTGTGTTTTTGTTTAAGTGTTTGAAGAAAGAAGATGTTCTTGAAGATGTGAAGGATGTTTGAAGATATGAATAGTGTGTTCTTGAAGATATGAAGGTATGTTTGAAGATGTGAAGGATGTGTTCTTTGAAGATTTGAAGATGTGAAGAAATTGTTCTTGAAGGTTTGAAGATATGAAGGAATTGTGTTTGAAGATTTGAAGATATTAAGGAATCTTAGAGAGAGAGAGAGAGATTGTTTAGAGAGAAGGAGGAGAATTAGTTTGAAGATTAGAATGTGTTGGTGAAAATAAACAAATTTTGTTCATTTTTGCCCATTTTGGCCGTCCACTATGAGAGAGGGAGGGGGAAATTTTTGTTCAATTTTGTGTTTTGTAATATATCTCTTGCATGGAGACAAAAGGGAAGTCAAAGGTATGGGCAAAGGATGGGTAAGAAATGAATGTTGGGTAAGTGGGAATAAGTTGGGAAAAATAGTATTAAAGAATTGGTGTATAAGATAATGTGTATAATGTTTGAATTAATGGTGTAATTATACACAAGATGACTACATAAGGTGTATATGTACAAGAGTTGGGTGGTATTTCTACACCAAAATACTCCTAATTGCCGTCCACCTATGGGGTATTTATGGTATTTCCTTATTTTTTTTGTCCCAAATTTGATGATAATAGGTGAATAATATCAATCTCCAAAATAATTAGTGATTTCCTTGATCACTTATAAGTCTCATGATCACTTATTCTAAATCAAATTCTTAATTCTATAAGGTAAAAGCCTCTGAAATAATTAGTCTCTTAAAATTCTAATGTGACTAATAAATACACAACAAATAATAATAATGATCATTCAAGTGATCATAAATGTGAATTGGAATCAATAAATGTCATGATCACAAGTAATAAAATAAAGATGAAATTAAAGCAAAATATATTTATTATTAATATTTACCCGTCAAAGTGACGCGGTAAAATAGTCGATAAAATACATAGACAATAAAAGGATCAATTATACGCTCGGAAAAATCGGGGACTTATAAATCCAATATTGAGAAAAAAATAGGACCAAATCTCCAGACACGTCCACTTAAAGGACTAAAAAAATAATTTTGCCATTATTGAAACATAACTTTAAAAAATATGAAAGAATAAATTTCGAGAAAGTAACCTTGTGTATGTACCCCAATGCAACACCAAATTCATCATCCATTTGTTGGCCACACCTCATGCACATTCCTGCATAAACACCAGGATGTAGACATGCATTCTTCTTAGGTGAACCTGCACAAGGAACATGTCAGGATAGGGGAAAAACATAAGGAATGCCTAAATGTTCGAGTTGGAATTGTTGATAAATGCAAATATAATAGTCTTTTTTGAAAGACAAAAAAAAAATAAAAAATGAGAGAGATTCTACTAGCAGAAATAGGTGACATAAAAACACTGCGAATAAAAAATTTATGTGTTCAAATGCAAAAGGGATACGCTATTAGGCCAACTCCAACCCAACTTCAAATATCATACTATAACACCAAATATGCAAAAAAGCATCTCCAATCCAACTCTAAACACTACATCAAATTTGGTGTAAATTGGTGTAACACTATTCATTTACACCAAATTTGGTGTAATACAATATCCCCCGTTTGCCCTCCAGTTCTCTTCTATTTCAAATTTAAAATTCAATTGTATCCTCATTTTATATATAATTAATTTATATAATATGGTTCTAATAATTAATTATAATTTACTATAAATAATAATAATTAACAAACAATGATAATTTATGTCACGCCCCAAACGCGACGCGACGACGATCAACCACTTAAACAGAAATAAACCCAACAGTCTAGAAAAATGATACAGCAATCCTAAGAGAAACAGAGTCTAAAGCAGCGGAAAACTACAAGTATGGTACGATTACAAATACATCCCAACAACATCCAAATAACTTACAGTCCATAACTAGGAAACAAAATACACATCATATCACCAGCTTAAGTGTCAAAGGGTCCTACGCCCTTAAGTTACAGTCCAAAATGGCAAAGAGATAAAAAGGGTCAAACAACAGTAAAATAAAAGAAAGAAGTCCAGCAACATTGATAACAATAGAAAGTAAGTCCAACAGGCGGAGCACGGGAATTCAGTCCATAGGTGGTTCAGCATCTTCAACAAAGTCCTCTTCTCAAGGTTAGAAAACAGGAGGGGATGAGACATAAATCTCAGTGGATGGGTGATCGTGTGCAAGTGTGGCGATATATATTTTGATGCAAGAAAATAGTCGTATGAAAAATGCGTGAGATATGATGCGTGATTTCACACACAGCCCACAAGCGTCGTGAGAAATATATTTAAGTAATACACTTATACAGTTTTAGGAAAACAGTTCGTGGTCACACAGGCACTATGTGATTCAAGCAAGACAGAAGGATTGCGTACGGATTTGTTGCGCCAATCCTATGCAAGACAAGTAGCGGTTGCATACGGATTTGTGGTGCCAACCAATGCAAGACAAGTAGCGGTTGCGTACAGATTTGTAGCGCCAACCAATGCAAAATAAGTAGCGGTTGCGTACAGATTTGTATCGCCAACCAAACGGGTCCGATTAACTCCAGAATCGTGTGGATCAGACAGCGATTACTTCGTTCTTCCTTGTAACTCCCCGAGCAAGATGGTCCAAGACATGTCACCTTATTGCTCCATAGGCAAAGACAAAATCCACAGTGGAGCTAGCAAGGCTCGGATTTGTCATAATCATGATTATACCTCAAGTACTACGACCCGCTTCCCTTGGACAAACTCCGTCCCTCAGTTACGGGATTAGGACGATGGGGCCGGAAGAGTGGAATAGCAGCCGAGTTGCCCGGTTCCATCCCCGACGTATCCATTCCGACTGTGAGATCAACACACCAAGTTGACTCAGACAGGAAAGTAAATACAAGTTCAGGAAGTCAACCAGACAGTCGGGTATTATTGATTCAGGGAAGCAGTTCAGGAAACGTTTTGAAGATTTCGAGTGGCAATTATGGCGTTGGTGGAGTTATTTGGATGAAGATGATTATCGAGAGGATAAGCAATCTTCGATATCTTGAAAGATTAGGTGGAACATAAGTCCCGTTATAGATTCGAAATCGCTAGACGAGGAAGTCGCCCCGCGATCGCGTATTGATCAGTCAGGACGATCCGATAAGTCAAGGTGTTTTAAGAAAATAAAATCTTTTATATCATTATTAAAAGTCAGAAGGTCCAGGGCTGTTTCTTTAAAAGAGAAATAATTAGAGTTAGGTCCTTGTAAAAAGAAAATTTACAATTAGCCCCGTTTTGTAAAAACCAATACTTTTGGGGTTAAAAATTGAATAAATAAATGTCCTGACCTTGAAAAATTATGAGGTCAGTTCCTAAATTCTCTAAATTGTTCATAGATTCAAGTTTTTAAATTTTTAAGGTCGAGTTTTTATAAATTCTCACATTGGCCCCAAATTTGCTAAAATTGTCATATCGGGCCCTAAGTTTAATATAATTGGAACTCACAAACCGGAAAGAATTTTAATGTGATTCCAGTTGGAAAATGTCACTAAGGTCAGTGGAATATTGGGACAAAAACAATTTAAAAGAAATAAGTATAGGTCCCTTAACTTTTGAAAATCTCATTTTTGTCCCATTTTGAAATAATTGCCTTTAAGGCTTTTAGGGGTCCAATTGTTATGAAATTTGAACCTTGGGTCCAAAATATAATTATGTTAAATTTAAATTAGTATTTATAGGTGCATGGACTGCATAAGTCCTGGAAATTGCATTTTGGTCCTCAATTTTAATCTTTTACGATTTGGTCCCTCAATTTTTATAAAATTACTTTCCAAGCTCTAAACACTTGGATTTTTGGAATATACTTAAAATATGTTATTTCCAGTCCCTTAAGAGTTAAAATTTCAAATTTTAAAAATAGGGTCTGGTACAGTTTCGAAAATTGCAATATAGCTCTTAAACTTCTAAAATTTTACAATCTAGTCCTTGGGCTATTAAGGGTTGATTTTATTTATCTAAAAATCCTTAAAACTTTATTAAAATGTCCAAAAATCATTTTTGAACCTGAGTACAGTCCCAAAAATCAAAAATTACAGAGGGGTCCCTTAAGTTTTATTTTCTTGCAATTAAGTCCACCAACTTTCCATTTTTGCATTTTAATTTCAAAAATTAAAATTTAATCAATTATACTCAACTTGTCCATGTTATAAGTCATACAAAACATGGATTTCAAGAGTCATACATATACGAGTCCGTTTCACACAAGCATTCACCAAATATCACAATAAAGTGTACATGTATGCACCTATTTTTCAACTAATAGCATTTTTGAGTCATACTTGAGAAATTTCCAACTTGATACAAAAAATTAACATGCAATACATAACATATATATTTCAAGTGCTCAACATCAAAATACTACATGCATTTTAAGTAAAAACACCTAGAAGTTGGAAAGATTTTTCCACCCACCTCGTAGTAGTTTCTCGGGTTGATCTAAAATTAATTTTTCATGTTGTCAAGAGGAAAATACTAAAATCATAATTTTCTCACCTTAAATGTGTGTAGTCTTGAATTTCCTCTTCAAGCTTGTAGTCAAGTCTAAGTCTCTAATTCTTCAATTTCTTCTCCTCAATTCACGGCAAATGGGTTTTCACTCTTCAATTTTAATAAAAATGGAAGTCTGTGGGTAAAGGTGATGATTTGAAGTGGTTGATGAATATAAAAGAAAATGAATTAAATTTTCTCCTTCACACAAGCTTACTGCCGAATGCTTCTTTGCAAAAGACCAAATTGCTTTCTTTTGTTTTTTGTTTGAGGAATGAGTTGATGAGAGGAGATGGTGTTTAATAATTTTGTAAAGTAAAAGTTGTAGGAGAAAGAAATGAAATTGTCCCCCCTTAGTCTTTGTCATGGCCGATCACTCACCTTTGCACACACTTGCACATTTTTTTTATGTTAATTATTAGGCTACAATGTGTAGGAATGTTAAAAAATAGAATGATTCCCCCCTACAAAAGGATATTGTCGAAAGTTGTTGTAGGGGGTTAGTTCTTTTTTTTTTTTTAATTATTTGTGATAATAGATTACTAGGTCTACTTTTATATGTAGTAGGATAAAAACAAAAAAGAGATTGATTCCTACCTATAGCATATGACCGAAATTGATGAGGAGTAGGATGATAATTTTATTTTTCTTTTTATTAAATTACAAATTGGAAAAAAAAATAAAATGTGCAAGTATATGTGTAAAAAGATATTTAGGAGGTAAAAATAATAATAAGGATGTGAAAGAACGAAAATGTGTATCTTTCTCAAAGTAAATTGGAAGTTGGTTAGGAATGAATTATAGAACAAGGTGAAATATTTGGATAAGGATTGAAATTTACTCCTAAATTATCGAGGGTCTAATATTTCTAAAGTCGTAGTCATTCAATCTAGTACTAATACTAGAGGAGAATATAAAATTGCTAAGTTCAAAAATGCGAAATGCGTAATTGACGTTGGAAAAATTAAATAAAAGTAGAGTCGCATTTCATTAATAATAGGTTTGTGATACATAGCCGAATAAATAATCACTACATAACACCGTATCTCACGTTGTTAAAATTCGGGGCCTCTTTAAACTAAAGAGATGCTAATATTAATTGTAATATTATTTTTTAATATAATTAATTAATTTAATATTAATTAAATATATATTTTTAGTTAATTTGTATAAATACATAAATTTGCTTATTATAAAATGATAAAGAAAGAATAAAATATTCATTTGGTGTAATGGGTTGGAGATAGTTTTGACAAAATTACACTAAAACACCAAATTTTGTGTAGTTTTTACACCAAATTTGGTGTTATGGGTTGGAGATGGTCTTAATACCCCCAAAACCTATTAATATACCCCTCCTCCTTTATTAGAAAAATATCATTAATTGAGAAGACTAAAATGCCATTAGCATTCTACGAAATTTCTAAATACGTCAATCTTTTTTATTTCTCTTCTCGCATCATGTAAAAGTTTGAAGATACGAGTGTTCATCTCTTTATTTCTTGTGGGATTCACTTTTCATGATTATATCATAGTGTCCATCCACAAGTTCAACCTCTCTCTGTCTCTCTCTCAATTATTTGATTTCTCTCTCTCTCTCTCCCCCTCTCCCTCTCTCTCAAATTTTTTGGACTACTAATTCTCCATGTTCTCCGTGTTAAAATATTTTTACCTAAAAAAGTCACAGCCTTTTTTATGGTTAAATTGATTATTGTTAAACAGACGAGAGGTTTTCAACTTTGTTTTCATTTCTTCTTGTCTTTATTGAACTCTTACCTCATTTTGTTTTGACTGAGAATATGACCCATGATGAGCCCAAATTAGATGACGAATGAATAGAAAATCTAACAAATTTATTTTTGATTACCGAGTCCACATTCATAATTTTGATGAAACCTGTCAAACATAATTCTCTTTGCACCAGTCTGCTTTGGGGGAGAATTGGGGTTTAATTGGGAGGGGGTAAATTGGGTATATTGGGGGTGTATTAGGTAAATAAATTACTTTAAAAAAAGAAGACGGGGTGTATTAAGAGAAGGAGTGTATTAATAGATTTTGGGGTGTTAATAGCGCTCCCCATTGCAAAAAGGGAAGTAAAATACAGTGTGGGGCAAATGCACAAAGGACTGCAATAGACTCACATAAAGAAGAGAATGTTGATGCACTTCGAACCTCGGTTGTTCCACCCTGCTCTCCTGTTGAGTTGGTGTCTTTTTCAACACATGTGGGTGGTTGTTTTTCAGCAAAGGTTGGCAGCCACCCACCATGCCCACAATCACGGATTTACATTACCCATTGTGGGGGCACATGCCCCCACAACTTTTTTTTTCTTTTTGGGTGTTTTAATATTTAATATTTATATTGACAAATTGCATAGTAGTTATGGTTTTAAAAAAACAACAAATGTGCACCACCAATTATTTTTATATAGTTTTCTAAAAAAAAAATATTTTTATATAGTTTTTTATTATTAAATATTTATTTTTAAAAGCTATTAATTAGGTTAAAAACAAAGTGTGTACTATCAATTATTGTTTATGTAGTTTATAAATAAATTTAATTTGTGCCCCCACCGTGAGAAAATCCTGGATTCGTCCCTGATTGCTCACATATTTTGAAAAAAAAGAAAAGACCAAAGAAACTAGTAGCAAAGTTGACAACAAATTGCAATCCTCTTATGCCTATAAATAGGCTTCATTACGAGGATGTAAAATGCACCGAGAAAAGAGAGAAAAGCCAACAAGAGAGAGATTTGTTGCGAGTTTTCTCGAGTTGAGAGAGTTATCTCCAATTGAGGGGGATAATTTGCTCCAAATATAGTGATAGAGAGATCACAATAAATAAATGGCTGTGTGTCAGAAAATTGTGGGGTTGAGTCTTTCAACACTGTGTGAGCTTTGGGGAAATTTGTGGATTTCCTTTGGGGTATTTTATAGTGTTGTGAGATACACCAAAAGAGAGTATTTTTCCCATTGTTGTAATTAACACACGCTTTAGGCAAAAGCTTGTGCTATTTTGTAATCACTATTTGTTAGCGGGTCATTTGTGGGTATTTGCCCCGTGATTTTTCCCCTTATTCTTTTGGGGTTTTCCACGTTAAATTTTGGTGTCTTGGCTTATTATTTTATTTTCTTGGTCTTCATTATATTTGAGATAATTATTTGTGTGCGCGGTTCTTAATTTTAATCGGGGCCCATCCACGCTTCCCAACAAGTGGTATCAGAGCTCGGGGTAAAACTCGGGTATCTGTACCAGTTCGTCATGGATTTGAGAGAGAACAATGGGACCATGATTAAATTGACGGCAAATAATTACACGGTGTGGAAACCAAGAATGGATGATATTCTCTATTGCAGGGATCTTTATGATCCAATACAAAATGGTGGAGTTAAGCTAGATGATGAAGATGAGAAAGAATGGAACAAGTTAAACAGGAAAACTGTTGGTATGATTCGACATTTCATTGATCAGAGCGTATTTCACCACTTTACTCAAGAGACGGATGCCCATAGCTTGTGGAGGAGATTGAAAGCCATGTACGAGAGGAAGCACGCTCAAAACAAAACTTACTTAATCAAACAATTTATCAACTTGAAGTATAACGAGGGAAGTTCATTTGTCGAACACTTGAGTACTTTCCAAAGCATCTTAAATCAACTAACAACCGTGGGCTTAAAGTTTGATGACAAGATGCAGGGGTTGTTTTTATTGAGATCTTTGCCAGATAGTTTTAAGACATTAGTTGTCTCGCTCAGCAATTCTGCTCCTGATGGTATTTTGACTATGGATATGGTCAAACTTGTTCAATGAGGAAACAAAGCGAATGGGACAAGGCGCAGAAAGTTCCCAGGCTCTCGCTGTTGAGCCACGGGGGAGACATAAAGGCATTGATCGAGATAAAGGAAAAGGACGGTCAAAATCCCGTGATCCAAGGAAGTGTTATTATTACAATAAACCTGGACACATGATAAAAGATTGCTATAAGAGAAAGCAAGATGAAGGAGATCAGAAAAAGACAAACCAGAAAAAAGTGGATAGTGACAATGAGGAAGACACATCTGCCACTGTTTTTTCGGATGGTGATGTTGTTGGGCTCTCTTCCGAGAAACACAATTGTTTGCATATGGCTAGTTCGGATGCTGATTGGGTCATTGATTCAGCAGCTTCTTTTCATGCAACACCCAACAAGGAATTTTTCAGTACCTACGAAATGGGAGATTTTGGTACTGTCAAGTTCGGGAATAATAATAAAGCGAGTATTGTTGGTGTTGGTGATGTATGTATCCAGACAAATACTGGTTACACGTTGACTTTGAAGAATCTTCGCCATGTGTCAGATCTACGTCTGAATCTGATTTCTGGAGTGTAGTTGGACCGTCGAGGTTATGTTAGTTGTTTCGGCAATGAAATGTGGAAGCTTAGAAAAAGATCAATGGTGGTTGCGAGAGGAGCTATACCAGATAATTTGTACAAGACCCATGTCAAAGTGTGTTCTGCTGGACTAACTATAGCTAAGGATGAGTCTTCATCAAATTCGTGGCAAGTGAGAACTCTTAGTGAGGAGGAGAAATTTGGCAAGGAAAACCCTCATTTATTTTGCCAAAGGTATGCCATTGATTTTTTTGTAATAGTTGTTCTGATAGGTAGGTAGTAGAAGAGTCTCTTTTTTGCTTATTATTTAAAAAAAAATGTGTTAGGTACAATGTGTTTGCACATAGGAGTCGTGAAAAGAATTTGATTGAGATGTCGTTTCATGTATTTTGTGCGAGTAATGTAAATGTTATGGGAGATGTAGTGTATCAGAAGATACATAGATGCCGGGAATTTGGAGACTGCACAACCATGACTTAGTGTCAGATCTTGCTCCATGTTCTTCTTTATTAGAGGTGTGTCCAATCAAAGAAGATTGTTTGGATAATGTTCTGGATGCTTGCAACACCAGTGACAAGCCACTCACTTGGGATGTTGAGCCGAGGGGGAGTTGTACCCTTCACCAAATAGCGCGCTAGAGTTTGGTTGGTCGACCAAGGAACATCACATTCTTCGTTCAGGGGGAGCAAGGGATATTTGAGAGTGTCCAGCAGTATGTGGAGGCTATGCAGTAATACTTGGTTTGCTAATGATGAGAGTATCTCCTCGATGATAGTTAATCATGGCTTCAGAGATTTATAGCGAACTAGTGCGATGTGTTCGCAGAGAAATTTTTCCCGGAGGTGAGTATGCTGAGTGCATAAATTTATTCTATCATGCAAGTAGAATGTATTTTCCCCACATGTGTTGAAGGGTGTGAATTGTTGGGTTGGTGTTTTTTTCAACACATGTGGGTGGTTGTTTTTCAACAAAGGTTGGCAGCCACCCACCGTTTCCCACATATTTTGAAAAAGAAGAAAAGACCAAATAAACTAGTAGCAAAGTTGACAACAAATTGCAATCTTCTTATGCCTATAAATAGGCTTCATTACGAGGATGTAAAATGCACC
Organism: Rehmannia glutinosa; assembly: GCA_016081115.2. Taxonomy (NCBI): domain Eukaryota; kingdom Viridiplantae; phylum Streptophyta; class Magnoliopsida; order Lamiales; family Orobanchaceae; genus Rehmannia; species Rehmannia glutinosa. The sequence goes on from JABTTQ020000033.1 coordinate 138,532, forward strand.
GAGAAAAGAGAGAAAAGCCAACAAGAGAGAGATTGGTTGCGAGTTTTCTCGAGTTGAGAGAGTTATCTCCAATTGAGGGGGAGAATTTGCTCCAAATATAGTGATAGAGAGATCACAATAAATAAATGGCTGTGTGTCAGAAAATTGTGGGGTTGAGTCTTTCAACACTGTGTGAGCTTTGGGGAAATTTGTGGATTTCCTTTGGGGTATTTTATAGTGTTGTGAGATACACCAAAAGAGAGTATTTTTCCCATTGTTGTAATTAACACACGCTTTAGGCAAAAGCTTGTGCTATTTTGTAATCACTATTTGTTAGCGGGTCATTTGTGGGTATTTGCCCCGTGGTTTTTCCCCTTATTCTTTTGGGGTTTTCCACGTTAAATTTTGGTGTCTTGGCTTATTATTTTATTTTCTTGGTCTTCATTATATTTGAGATAATTATTTGTGTGTGCGGTTCTTATTTTTAATCGGGGCCCATTCACGCTTCCCAACATCTTCCATGTCAGCTCCGAAACACAAACCCTAGCTATTCTGTATTAAATTCAAATGGTCTAATAATTCTGACAGTAACTATACAAATTTTGATCAGTTTCTCCTTCCTACGGTGGCTGGCGGCGAAAAAGCAGGGAGAGGGAGGGACGATTTGAGAGATCGAGAGGAAAATAGTAGAGAGAGAGAGTGAGAGAGAGTGAGTGAGAGAGAGATTAGTTTTGACGAAAGATGGGAAATAAGAAAAACAGAAGGGTGATTGGAATGTGTTTTTCATGTATTTTGGGCTTAATTATAGTTAGAATTAGTTTCTATACATGCATTACATGAGTAAAAAGGGCTTTATTTCTGTTTTGTGGAAAAGGTATTACGTTTTACTCGTTTTGTAGGAATTGAATGATATTTGCAGCAAGCAACAATTCGGAGCATTGCAGTAAAGGACCGCTAATACTTGAAGTAACGTACGATGTTTGGAGTTGAATCAAGAAGAAGTCAGACGAACCGGGCGAGAAACGGAAGAAAACGAACAAGTATCAGCTTCACCAAGTGCGCACGGGCAGGGCATGCATCCATAGCATGACCCGTGCGCCACCCAGAATTGGGACTCAGCCCACGGAATGACGCACGGGCGGGTGATGCGTGGAGAGCACGGCCCGTGTGCCTTTCAGCGAAAGAAAAGTTTCCCACGGCACCACGCACGGGCTAGGCGTGGGCTAGGTGCACAACCCGTGCGCCTGTGCGGGAAAACAGAGTTTGATAGATACTCAACTAGGTTTTGACCCAAACAGAGTACAAATAGAGACGGGGCGGCCACAAACGAGGACACACTAATTTTTGCCCTAGAACGCAGAGAAAAGAGCAACCTTCTATCGAAGGATTGGAGAGATTGATCGAGGTCGCAACCACACGCTTGAGGATTGAAGATAGATCGAGAGATCATCAACGTCCCTGAGTTTACTCATACCATCGTATCATTTACTTTTGATTAGTTAGATATGAACTTGAATAATTTGTCTATGGATTATTTGTTTTCTATGCCTGGCTAAACATCTTGTGATTCCCGGGTTTGGGATTAGGTTAATGGATACTTTTATTTGATGATTAATTACAATTGAAGTTATTGTTTCCCAACCCTATTCGAGTACTTTATTTTAATTCTTATTTTTTCAAAACGCGTTTGGTTTTACTTGCTTTGATGTATTAAATCATAATTCGAGAGAAGAGTTTTAATACTAGATCTGTGAGTACTTGACATGAATATTTGCAAGATTGAGAATAGTCTGTGAATATTTGTGAGGATATTTAATATTTTGTGCTTTTGGGAGTTGGATATCTCATGTTGAGTAGAGATGCTAGCATAGATATTCCAATCAACATTTTTACATACATCCCGAGAGAGAGGGTAAAATACTTTTGTGATTATCTTATAGTGAAGAACAATAATAACTTTGGTTGTGATTAACCTGATAATAAAAGGGGATATTAACTGAAACAATAATCCAGGAATCCATTCATCTTCTTGATCTTTCAATCACTCTTTACTTTGTTTATTTTTAGGATAAATTCTTGTCTTGCATTAATAAAACCAATCCATCAAATTTCGATCGTCTGGATAAAAATAAGGCTATTACAATCCCAGTACTTAGTATAATAATTTATTAGTCCCTGTGGATTCGACCTTGCTAACCCTATTCTATAAACTACACCGTACACTTGCGGTGAAGCTAAAAATAAGGCGAACAAAGGCTTTGGTTCTTTCAAATATCATCCCCGTACCACTCCCCATTTTGGGCATCTGGTACGGGGATGGGGAATCCCCGTTCGGGAAACGGGGTCCCCACGAGGATTCGAGGTCCCCGTTTTGTATTTTTTAATAATAAAAATATTTTTTTACTTAAAATAGTTAATAATTAAAATAGATAAAATATCATGAATCACTAGCTAATCTTATAATAACTCCACAATATATGAAAGGAGAGGAATTACGAGCCCGTTGAGGTCCGTTTTCAGCTATGCAACGAGCATAGGCGTTTATCTATCGCCCAACTGAATGCCATATTCGGGGTACCTACTGACGCCCCTTACAAAAACACAGAGCACTATAGCCAGTATGAATTCTGGCGGTTATTGGTTCAGATGCCGGAGACCGGCCCAATGCTCTACGAGGCGCGCACGACTAAGGCCTCATCTCTCCGGGACCTCATTTTATGGTATATTCAAAAGGTCACGGCTTACTCTGTCTTCACCCGACACAACAATGGGGGTATGCAACTTCGGGAGCTATACCTACTGTGGTGTATGCTAACCCGTACCCCCTACAACACAGCAGCCCATTTTGCGGAACATAATGTTGAATATGTGGCCAAGCAGCCCAGATCGGGGGAATGATCAGTCCTATTACTCGGCATTTTCGTGTGGATTTGAGAGGCTTGGAGCCCATTGAAGGTAGTAGGAAGATTAACATGAATGCCCTATGCCAAATGAAAATGATAACAAAAGAAGAGGGCATGACCCTCTTCCAACAAAGGGTCGGAACCGCCTTCCCACTTCCTAACCCGCATCTCACAACTGTGGTCAACATGAATGATCAGGCCAATTGGTTGATGAACTCTGAGGCGCATACCAGAGTCATGGAGGCCATGCTTGCGCGAAATAGGCGAAGGGTCACCGGGTTGCCTGATAAGGATGAGTTGGCAGTTGTGGCGATGGAGTATGACCGACAGGAGAGGGGTTTTGAGCATGGGTTCCGCCAAAAGATGCCCCACATACTTGAGAGCTCTCAGCAGGGTGAACAGCGCGGGGGGCCAGATTACCATGATTGATTGTTTGCTCTTGAGGAGAGCATGAGGAAGCACCAGGATGACTTTCGGCAGCACCAGGATGACTTTCGGCAGCACCAGGATGTGTTCTGTACTTTCAGGACGGAACAAGAGCAAATATACATAACGCAGGAACAGAGGGAACTAGAGATGATGCAGATGATGCATCAGATACACATGTGGCACATCTCCTAGGGCCACTTTCCGCCGCCACCCCCGCAGTGAGTCGGGTCTATTCCACACTTTTCTTTGAAATTCTATCTTCTCTTCTATGCGATATAATTCCATTCAAGTTTGGGGAGAGATGTAGTTATTTTGATTTGAAGGGTGTGGCGGAAAAAAAAACAAAAAAAAAAATACTTGCATTCATATAGTTGCATTCAGAGCATGTATGTTGCATTGCATTAGACGCTTGTTTTTAGTTTTAGCACGTTTATTGCTAGCACTTTTATTGCTTTATTGGGTTTTTAGGGAGTAAGTTGACCACTATTGTGATGTTTGTTGTGACATTGGGAGATCTCTTTGAAACAGTTTGTGTTGTTTTGAATTGGGTGTTGAGTGTGAGTTGATCGTGTTGAGAATAGATGATATGGAGCATGTGAATATTGAAAATATGGTTGTTATGCTTTGAATTATGCAATTGCAAGCCTGTGAGCTTTGAGCCTTTACTGCTTTCATATTATGCAGTCTTGTTTGTTGATTAAGTGTGTCATTCATGTTGATTTGAATTCTAGAACTTGCTCTGGTATCTCTGTCAAAGTCACATGTTGTATGAGATTTATGAAAATAATTTAAGGCCATTTTTTGTTAAGCCTTTCAAGCCTTTTGCCTACCTAATGACATGGAATTTCCCTAGTTAGACAATTTGAGCCTGTTGCCTGGTTTTTTTTTTTTTTGATAGCCACATTTCAAGCCTTTACTTGATATATATGTTACCCTAAACTTGAGCGTATATCATTGAGTAAGGGGATTGAATAAGGTTGAATGGGAGGATATCGAGAATTTAGATAATGGTGCGCATGTTGGATGTTGGGAATAAAAGAAGTAAGAAAAGGAGGAAAAGAGAAGAAAAATACTCACAAAAGAGTCAGAAAAAAAATCGACCTAATAAGTGAGTTGGCTTTAATGAACTTGTAGGCTGGGATTGGTGTGTGCGGCGAAAGAAAGTGGATATTGTAAACAAAGGGTGAAAAGAGATACAAAAAGTTAATAAGAACAAGAGGTGATTGGGATAGCATGTTTGGTTTGAATGAGAATAATTGATTGAGTAAAAGATGTGCTTACAAGTCTATACGCTTGAGTTTGAGTCACTTTTTCCATATTTCCCTACCCTAACCAAAGAGCCTTCATTACAACCAAAAGAAAAGTCCTTTTTTATTTATGAGTTGCATACATTCGAGTGGCGGAGATGTGAGACGATTTGCAAGCCTATAGTAATTCTTCAACATTGATATGATATGAGTGAAAAACACGTCCCTTATTATTCTTGAGAGGAGAGTATACACTTGATCCGTGAGAATCGTGATTCGAAGCATTTGCCCTGGTTTTAATTGACTTGTGCTCTATGTTAGATGTTCGAGGCGTGGTTGATTTATTGCCTGACGTCTATGGAGAAACGGCATGAATTTTGATGTGTTGTTCTTGATTGCCTTTCATTACTCCCATGTGTGTTTTGTCTTGTGTATAAAGCGTTGAGTGGGACTTTCAACAGTTTAAGTTTGGGGGTTTGATTGGTATGAGTTTTGTATGTATTTTGGATTTAATTGTGGTTAGAATAAGTTGATATGCATGCATTACTTGAGTAAAACGGGCTATATTCTTGTAAAGTAGAAAAGGTATTACGTTTTGCTCGTTTTGTAGGAATTAATTGATATTAGTAGCATTTTGGCAACAATTCGAAGCATTGCGGTAAAGGACCGCCAATAATCGAGCTAAGGTATGATGGTTGGAGTTGAATCGAGCCGAAGTCAGACGAACCGGGCAAGAAATAGAGAGAAACGAAGTAGAATCAGCTCTAGCAGGTGCGCATGGTCAGGGCGTGTGTCTATAGCATGGCCCGTACGCCATCACCAGTGCAGACATTGCCCACGGCCTGACGCACGGGCTGGTCGTGCGTGGAGCGCACAACCCGTGCGTCAACTCAGTGAAAGACTTATCTTATGGCTTGACACATGGGTTGGTCGTGCGTGAAGCGCGCGGCCCGTGCGTCTGTGCGGAAAAGTAAGGTTTTGACAATTCTTAACTTAGGTTTTGACCCAATGGGAGTATAAATAGATACGAGGCGACCTCAAACAAAGGGAGACTGATATTTGCCCTAGAAAGCAGAGAAAAGAGCAACCTTCTATCGGAGGATTCGAGAGATTGATCGAGGTCGCAACCACACGCTTGAGGATTGAAGATAGATCGAGAGATCATCGACATCCCTAAGTTTTCTCATTCCATAGTATCTTTTATTTCGATTAGTTAGATTTGAACATGAATAATTTGTCTATGAATTATTTATTTCCCATGTCTGGCTAAACACTTTGTTATTCCCGGGTTTGGGATTAGGTTAATGGATACTTTTGTTTGATGTTTAATTGCAATTGAAGTTAATATTTTCAGACCCTATTCGAGTACTCTGTTTTATTTTTTGTTTTATCGAAAGGCCTTTGGTTTAACTTGTTTTGATGTATTGATTTATAATTCGAGAGATGAGTTTCAATACTAGATCTTTGAGTGCTTGACATGAATATTTGCAAGATTGAGAAGTCTGTGAATATTTGTGAGGATTTATAATCTTTCGTGCTTTTGGGAGTTGGATATCTTATGTTGAGTAGAGATGCTAGCATAGATAATCCAATCAACGTTTTTACATACATCTCGAGAGAGAGGGTAAAATACTTTCGTGATTGTTTTATAGGGAAGAATAATAATAATTTTGGTTGTGATTAATCTGATAACAAAAGAGGATATTAACTGAAACCATAATCCTGGAATCCATTCATCTCCTTGATCTTTCAATCAACTCTTATTCTGTCTTTTTATGATAAATTCTTGTCTTGCTTTTACAAAACCAATCACCCAATTTCGATCGTCTAGATAAAAATAAGACTATTACAATCTCAATACTTAGTACAATAATTTATTAGTCTCTGTGGATTCGACCTTGCTAACCCTATTCTACAAACTACACCGTACACTTGCGGTGAAGCTAAAAATAAGGCGAATAGGGTGTCAAACCCTATTCTACAAACTACACCGTACAATAATACTTTACCGCAATGCTTCGAATTGTTGCCAAAATGCTACAAATATCGATTAATTCCTACAAAACGAGCAAAACATAATTCCTTTTCTACTTTACAAGAATATAGCCCGTTTTACTCAAGTAATGCATGCATATCAACTTATTCTAACCACAATTAAGCCCAAAATACATGCAAAACTCGTACCAATCACACATCAAAAGTATTATTCGTTCACCTATAACTCCTAAAGTATTCTGAATATTGAAATAATATTAGTTTCATATTAAACAATTGTATATTTCTTATAGTCATTTGAATTTTTTCTATTCTATCTATCTATCTATCTATCTATCTATCTATCTATCTACTATATTAAAAGTGTGAATGTTTCTTGGAATTTTTTATTTGACAAAAATATCCATTTAACATGGTAAAATTTAGGGGCAACTAAGTAATTGGATATTTATTTGGCTTCTATTTGTTCAATTACAAGAGAAGTGACTTTTTATATTCTATACATCAAAAGTATTATTCTTTCACCTATAACTCTTAAAATATTCTGAATATTAAAATAATATTAGTTTCATATTAAACTACATTTCGAGAGCTTTCTAACCATATGCATATATAAGGATTTCACATGAGAAATTTTCAACCTTATAAAGTTCAGCACTATGTAGAATTAAGAATTTATGTTTTCTTATAGTTTTGTTATTTATTTAAACTTTTCTAAAATGTTAATGTACACCATTTTTTTTCTTTCAAAAAACCAAACATATATTTTTTTAATCATAACACTAAGAATACTTTAAATTTCTTATAAAATAATTTTTAAATTAAATTTGGTTTCAATAAATCGTCAATCATATGTTCTAAACATATTTCGTTATAGAAGAGAATTTTAATTGTTTAAAGTTTAGTATGATGAAAAATTGTATATTTCTTATATTCATTTGAATTTTTTTAATAATTAAATATATCTGTTATAATATATCAGAAACATATCAAAATACAATAGATATGATAAGAAAAAATAAAATAAAAAATATTTTAGTGGTTTTGATATTAAATAAAAAGTAGAGAAAATACAAAATTCCTCCGTGGTCGGAAAACTCCCTCAATTAGTAATATGTAATTTTTAAAATTAATTTTATTTATGGTTGTTAAATAAATAATATTGAAAACAAGAGGGCTTATTATTTTATTTTAATTTAAATCCCAAGCATATTTTGTTTTAATTAACCATATCTGTAAAATAAAAATTATAAAATAAAAAGAATGAGATTAACATGAAAAAAGAGAACAAGAACCAAAACAAGTTTGTCGCAACAAAAACAATTACCTTTTAAATTCTAACTATATGTGTTAATATGACTTTTAATTAATTTTTTATATCTTAAGTTTTAGTGTCTAATTTATTATTTTTTTGAAAATGTTATAATTTCAATCTTTTAATTGTTTTATTTCCTATAAAATAAAAGAGCAAGTGCAAAAAAAAATTAAACATTTAGTATAAATATATTTATATAAAAAATCATAAGGAAAACTTAATAATATGTATTAAATTGGCATTTATGATAAACATGAATGTCGTTTGAAAATTACACCCTTAAAAAGTTATAAGTTTAAAATATCAGTATGATATATATTTATAATAAAAACATGTACCAAAAACTTAAATTTTAATGAAATGATGTGAAAGAGTGAAACATAAACTAAAATAGGATTAAGTCTAAAAGATCATATATGATACGCAAAAAAAAAAAAAACTAATTTAACATATACAAAGTTAACATTTGTTGAGAAATTAATGCATTACTTAAATTGTATGTTAATTCAAATACTAATATAACATTCATAACAAACTAAGTAAATAAAATAATTACAACAAATTAAAGTGAAAACTAAGAATAAAATTTATTTTAAAAGAAATGGTTATATTTGACATTAATAAGTTGAGACTGGCCAAAATAATTTTAATGGTTGATTTCATATATATGGATAGTTCATAGTTAAACCAAATGAAACATATATATTATAAAAAGTTGAAAGAATAAAAGTAAATAGTTAAAAAAAATGCGTGTGTCATAGCTGGAAATTCTAAAAAAATATTAAATGACTTTCATAATATATATATAATTTGACATTTTGGGTAAAATATCAGTTCATTATAAAAGTACACCTTTATGACATATAAAGATTCAAGAACAAAATAATTATTATAAAATTCGGTACAAATTATTCTTATTTTTATAAAATCTGTACAAATTATTCTTATTATAAAACAATTATGAAAAAATTTAAACTAGAATCAGAAATGGGAAGTCACTGTATGTTTGTGAAATTGTATTAAAATAAATAAACGAAATAAACTTATTTAATATGAAATAGTTTGATATCTATGTTAGAGTTTAATATTTCTTAAATTACATGTTAATTCAGGTGTCAATATAATAGTCAAAATACTATTTACGTATCAAATTTACGTTAATCACTATTTGGAGTTTTTATTGAATTTTTTATCAAATAAGAAATATAGCTGCCAAAAATTTAGATATCAAGTTGTAGAAAACCCCTTAATTCTCTTATGCCCCCTTATGATACGGGGGCATATTTCTTATTTGATCAAAAATTCAATAAAAACATCAAATAATGAATAGAGTACTATATACCTTTTTCGCAATAAAGACACTAAAAATAGATTGATAATTATATTTTATAATAAATAATATGATTTTGTGAACGAGATTAAAATAGATAAATTTTAAATGTACATTATCTTCAAACAAATATAGATTAGTTTTAGTATACTAAGAATAATTGCTATTTTCTTGAATATAGGTCTTACAAAATTCAATAACTATATTAATATTAACCAAAACGGCCAAATTCAGTTGCAAATACAAACTCTAATATCATAACGTATCTTTCTAAAATTTTATGAAATTTCAAAAAACTAAATTAGTTTTTAGTTTATTATACAACTTTTAAAACTTTAAATATTTGCAATAATTTTCAAACATAAAAAATAATTAGTATTATATTTAATTATTAAAGACTGACACATGAAAATTGTTAGCTTATTTTTCTTTCATAAAATTATCTTTGGTTTTACTATTTATTCAATGAAGTTATTTTGTGTGCAATTGAATAGAGTTTCAAAACTCAGATTTCGGCTTATTATTTTTGGGATAATTACAAAAAGTACCCCTGAGATTTGACCTAATTACAAAAAAACCCAGCTAACTTAAAAACTTACAAAAAGTACCCCTGAGGTTTGATTTAGTGTTAAAATTAAGGGGTAATCTGCAATAATTTTATAAATATGAGGGGGGATTTTGAAATATCTTTCAAACCTCAGGGGTACTTTTCGTAAGTTTTTAAGTTAGCTGGGTTTTTTTGTAATTAGGTCAAACCTCAGGGGTACTTTTTGTAATTATCCCTATTATTTTTTTATAGTTTTATTTAATATCTGACTCTCAATGAAAATAATGGATTAACTTATATATTAGGTTAATGTTTATTATTTCTAAGACAGTGGAAACATGAAGACTGCAAACTTTAAGTTTAAGTGTTATGATAAAATATTGACTTTGTTACAAGAATTAAAATAATGTATGGAACAAGTTTTTTTCTTTTATATATATATATATATATATATATATTGTAATTTTGTTTTTTAATTTCTTTAATCAAAGAACTGAGAGAGAATAAGAGAAATAAGTACAAAAAGTATAAGAATTTGATTAACCTTTATTTTTTTGAAATGAATAACATAGCAAATAAAATGACGACATTATGCTGGATTTTTTGGTATAAAACTTAATTAATTACTTTTTTTAATTAATTAGATAACTTGTGATTTATCAATTATTAACTTATGAATTATAAGTTAAATTGCTTGTCTTATTATGTAAAATGTATTCAATGCTAAAATAATTCAAAGATTAGGTAAGAAGAAAATATTTTTCTAGCCATTAAAATGAAATAAAATATTGATTAAAAAAATATATTTTCAGATTCTGAAATCCTTTTTGGCTGTAATGAACATCTCTCATATAATTAAACAAAGAGTTAGTCTCCTGTCACACGGTCTAACGACTCTAAGTCCATTAGACGGATCCCCCATATCCGACCCGGATCTTTAAAAGAAATGCTCCAGCATCCACCGCATCCCGTGAACTCACATCCACCTGCTTCGTAGTCTGCCGAGCTGCTGGATCTCCCTCCGAAGGCGGCTTCTCCGAGTGCATACGCTCCGACGGCGATGAATGGAGTAACAAGCACATCTCGCCGCTTCGCTAGATGCGCATTGTGAAGCCCCCGATTTTTCCGAGCATGTAATTGATCTTTTATCGTCTATGTATTTGATCGACTATTTTACCGCGTCACTTTGACGGGTAAATATTAATAATATATATATTTTGCATTTAATTTCATTTTATTTATTACTTGTGATCATGATCATTATTAATTCTATTTCACATTTATGATCACTTGATTGATCATTATTACTATTTTTGTATTTATTAGTCACCTTAGAATTTTAAGAGACTATTTATTTTAGAGACTTTTACCTTATAGAATTAAGAATTTGATTTAGTATAAGTGATTTTGAGACTTATAAGTGATCAAAGAAACCACTAATTATTTTGGAGATTGATATTATTCATCTATTATCATCAAATTTGGGACAAAAACAAATATATGGAATTACCAAATTGCCCCTATAGTGGACGGCAATAGTGATGTTTTTGGTGTAGAAATATCTCCCAACTCTTGTACACTTACACCTTATATTAGTCATCTTGTATATAATTACACCATTAATTCAAACATTATACACATCATCTTATACACAAATTATTTAATATTAAATCTTCCAACATGTTGGAGTCTTCCCAACATTCCATTCAAACCCATCTCATGCCCATACCTTTGACCACCAAAATGTCTCCCATACAAGAAGCAAAATTCAAGACACAAATTAAACAAAAATAAAAATTTGTCCCTCCCTCTCTATTGTGGACGGCCAAGAGGCCTTTTTTTTCAAATTTTTTGTTAAAATTTTTATCAAACACATTTTAATTATCAAGCAAATTCTCCTCCTTCTCTCTAATCTCTCTCTAAAAATCATTCACATCTTCAAATCTTCAAACACCAAATCTTCAAACACAAGTTCTTCATATCTTCAAACCTTCAATTACCATTTCTTCACATCTTTATATATTCAAACACAAGTCCTTCACATCTTCAAGCATACCTTCATACCTTCAAGAATATCTTCTTCCTATCATCAAACACTCTTTCTTTCTTCAAACATCTAAACCAAAACAAACATTCTTCCTACTTAAAACCATAAAAATTCGAACCCCCCATCTCAAAGGTAAGAAATTTCATTCCTTAATTTAACTTGATATCTTACTACTCATCACTTTCTCTTCTTAATTTAAGTTTGAATTTTAGATTTTGAGGTACTTAGAAGACTACTTGAAGACATGCATGCATGGTGGTGAATTTAGAAGACTTGAAGAGTAATTAGTAGAGAAATTGGACTACAAGGTAAGATTTGGACACTAGGGCCCTTCTTTCTTCTTCTCCCTATTTTCTTCAAATTTTAACACCCCTTTTTCATTTTTGAGTAATAGGGGCTAACTTTAAGTGATTTTGGAGTTGAACCAAAAATCCCAAACTTGAAGCTTCAACTAGTTTCAAATCACCTACTACACAAGGTAAAATGTAGTATTTATAATTTTCTTATCTTCTTCTATTTTCTTCTTAATTTTTCACTCATTTTTCTAACTCCAAATTTTTGATATTTCTTGACTTAGGGGCTGACCTAAGTGACCTCATACAAAGTTGTGAAATTATCCTTTTTTATTTCACAACTCTCCAAATTTAAGGTGGGTGGAAAAATGCTTTCAACTTCTAGGGATTTTTGTTAAATGCATGTAGTGTTTTGATCATGAGTACTTGAGATATGTATATTTTATGAATTTCATGTTAATTGCATGTATCAAGTTATGAAATTTCTCAAGTATTGCTCAAAAATGCTATTATTGAAATTTAGGTGCATGCAAGTACAATTTAATGTTCTATTTGATGAATTCTTGTATGAATTGGACATGCATATGTATGATCTTTGAAATCCATATTTTGGATGACTTATAACCTGGACAAGTCGAGCATAATTGATTAAATTTCAATTTTTGGACTTAAAATACAAAAATAGAAAGTTGGTGGACTAAATTGCAAGAAAATAAAATTTAAGGGACCCCTCTGCAAATTTCGAATTTTTGGACTTTACTCAGGTTCAAAAATGACTTTTGGGCATTTTAATAAAGTTTTAAGAGTTTTAAGATAAATAAAATCAACATTTAAAAGCCCAAGGACTAGATTGTAAAATTTGAGAAGTTTAAGGGCTACTTTGTTATTTTTGAAACTGTACCAGACCTTAATTTTAAAATTTAAAATTTTAACTCTTAAGGGACTGGAAATGACATATTTTAAATGTATTCCAAAAATCCAAGTGTTTAGAGCTTGGAAAGTAATTTTACTAAAATTGAGGGACTAAATTGTAAAAGATTAAACTTGAGGACCCAAATGAAATTTCCAGGACTTATACAGCCCATGTACCTGGAATTACTAATTTAACTATAACTTAATTATATTTTAGACCCAAGGTTCAAATTTCATAACAATTGGACCCCTAAAAGCCTTAAAGACAATTATTTCAAAATGGAACAAAAATGAGATTTTCAAAAGTTAAAGGACCTACACTTATTTCTTTTAAAAACTGCTTTTGTCCCAATATTTTATTAACCTTAGTGACATTTTCCAACTGGATTCACATTAAAAACCCTTCCGGTTTGTGAGTTCCAATTATTTTAAACTTAGGGCCCGAAATGACAATTTTAACAAATTTGGGGCCAGTGTGAGAATTTTATAAAAACTCGACCTCAAAACTTTAAAAACCTGAATCTCTGAACAATTTAGAGAATTTAGGAACCGACCCCTTAATTTTTCAAGGTCGGGATATTTATTTATTCAATTTTTAACCCCAAAAGTATTGGTTTTTACAAAACGGGGCTAATTGTAAATTTTCTTTTTATCAAGGACCTAACTCAAATTATATTCCTTTTACTAAAACAGCCCTGGACCCTCTGACTTTAATTATTAATTAAAATATTTTATTTTCTCAAAAATCCCTTGACTTATCGGATCGTCTTGACCAATTAATACCCGATCGCGGAGCGACTTCCTCGTCTTGCGATTTTGACTCTATAACGGGACTTATGTTCCACCTAATCTTTCAAGATATTGAAGATTGCTTATCCTTCCGATAATCGTCTTCATCCAAATAGCTCCACCAACGCCATAATTGCCACTCGCGATTTTCGAAAATTTTCCCGAACTGCTTCACTGAATCAATAATACTCGATTGCCTGGTTGACTACGAACTTGTTTTTACTTTCTGCTGAGTCAACTTGGTGTGTCGAGCTCACAATCGGAATGGATACGTCGGGGATGGAACAAGGCAAGCTCGGCTGCTATTTCTACTCTTCGGCCCCATCGCCCTAATCCCGCAATCGAGGGACGGAGCTTGTCCAAGGAAGCGGGTCGTAGTACTTGAGGTATAATCATGATTATGACAAACCGAGCCTTGTAAGCTCCACTGTGGATTTTGTCTTTGCTATGGAGCGATAAGGTGACAGTCTTGGACCATCTTGCTCGGGAGTTACAAGGAAGAACGAAGGAATCGGCCATCGATCCACACGATTCCGGAGTTAATCGGACCCGTTTGGTTGGCGCTACAAACCGTACGCAACCGCTACTTGTATTGCATTGGTTGGCGCTACAAACCGCACGCAACCATTTATTGTCTTGCATAGGATTGGCGTTACATTCCGCACGCAATCCTACCTGTCTTGCCTGAATCACATTGTGTTGTGTGACCACGAACTGTTTTCTTAAACTGTATAAGTATATTACTTAAATATTTTATGACGACGCTTGTGGACTGTGTGTGAGTTCATGCATCATATCTCACGCGTTTTCATACAACTGTTTTCTCGCATTAACTATATATCGCCATACTTGCACACGATCACCCCATCCACTGAGATTTTTGTCTCATCCCCACCTGTTTTCTAACCTTTAGATGAGGATTTCGTTGAAGATGTTGAACCAACCACGGACTGAGCTCCCGTACTCCGCTTGTTGGACTTACTATCTTTTATTGTTGATGTCACTGGACTTGTTTCTTTTATTTGTTGTTGGACTCTTTTATTTTCTTTTCATTCCGGTCTGTAACTGAAGGGCGTAGGACCTTTTGACTATTAAGTTATTATCTTTAGTTGATTTCGGGAATGTAATTTGGATGTTTGTTGGACTGTAAGTTGTAACTCGTATTTATTCTTTATTTCCGCTGCTATTTGACTCTGTTTCATTGGGATTTCATTGATATTCATCTAGACTGTTTGGTTTATTTGTATTTAAGTTGTGGATCGTCGTCGCGTCCCGTTTGGGGCGTGACACACATCGCCGAAATATTTGGGAACACGACGACAGTGGACTTGCGTGAGAATGTACGAATAAACATTGTGAATCTGCGATCAAGCATCAGGAGATATTTTCGCAAGTTATTGTACTTGTTGTGATGTAGTCTATATGTTACTGTGGCACCACAATGTGGACCTTCAGTTAGTATTCTTCTTTAGCAACAGATGAGTGTGGGTGGTTGCAGAAGACGAAATTCAGAGGAGTTGGAGGGGAAGAAGATATAGAAAATTAAATAAAGAATCCAATAAATAAAAATAATGCCACTGCACCTTTTTATTGAGGACAAAATAGGAATTACTAATACTTTTTAGGGCAACATCTAATACTTTTATGTGGGGCTACTAATACTTTTTATTGGAAAAACTAATGTTATTCAGGGAAATTACTAAAAACATTTCAGGGGGAAACTACTAATACTTTTCCGAGGGACATCTAATATAGTTTGGGAGAAAAATTAAATTATATTCAGGGAAACTACTAAAATACTCTCCAGAGAACTACTAATACTTTTTCGAGGAACTACTAATACTTTTTTGAGAGGCTGCTAATACATTTCGGGAGTATATTCATGAGAAATACTAAAATACTCTTCAGGGAACTACTAATACATTTCAGAAGAACTGCTAATACTTTTTAGAAGGACGACTAATATTTTTCAGAAGGACTGTTAATCTATTTCGGGAGAAAAATTTAATTATATTCAGGGAAACTACTAAAACACTATCCAGGAACTACTAGTACTTTTTTGAGGAACTGCTAATACTTTTTTGAGGAACTGTTAATACATTTCAGGAGTATATTAAAGAGAAATACTAAAATACTCTTCAGGGAACTACTAATACATTTCAGAAGAACTGCTAATACTTCTTAGAAGGATGACTAATACTTTTCAGAAGAACTGTTAATACCGGTGGTCCGTGAAAACTACTAAAACACCACTGCTAATATTACGGAAATGCCACCGAATCCGTGGGCCAAATCTGTCTAACAGGTCAGACCTGTTAGACGGTCTGACAGGAGTTTTTGTGTTAAACAAAAAAGATTAAATAAATAACAAAACTATAGAAAAACATAAATTCTTAAGGCCTTGTATGGTTATGTTTCCATGGACTATTTCTAGTTTCTAGTGTTGGAAAATGAATTTTCAGAATTTATTGGTTTTCGTGTGAAAACTGGAATTATGTTTGGATGAGTGAATGAGAATGAGTTTTATGTAGGTTTGGAAATGAGATTATGTTTGGTTAAGTAGTTTTGAAATAGTATTTTATGTATATAATAATTTGAAAAGTTGATAGTGGTTGAATATTTTAATTGAATATATAATATTATATTTGTAAGATTGTAGGCTAGTGGGTCCCATTAGATATATATAGTAGTATTTTAACTAGATAAAGTTGATAATGGAGGGTCCCACATATATAATTGGATTAAAAAATAAGAATAGTGATTGATAAGTAATGTAGGGTAGTGTATAGGGTTGAGAGATGAAATTGTAGGTTTGAGATGATGTTTTATGTGAAAAGTGAAAAGTGAAAATGATGATTTCCATTGGAAATTTTAGAAACAAACATGATTCCATTTCTATGAATAGTTGGAAATTGGAAATGGGGCCTTGGAAACATAAACAAACAAGGCCTTAGTTTTTACAGTGTTGAACTTTATAATGTTAAAATTTTCTCATGTGAAGTCCTTATATATGCTTATGACATAAACAATTCATATCGATCTATAATTAAAGTAAAGAAAAATATGTTAAATACTTTGTAATATTTAAATTTAATTAATATTTGTTTATTTATAAATCAATTTTTAATATATAAATATTAATTAATAAAATTATTAAATAATATAATTATTTAAGTAAAGTCATGGGGATCACGTGCGATGCACGTGTTTCTTACTAGTATTATACAAAAGGTAGGAATTATAAGTAACAAAAATATTTTAGGGTTGTTCTCAGACTTAATGTAACAATATAGTCATTAAACATTTCAACTCGCAGCTTCCCTAGGAGTTACCATTGGTAATGGGATTCTTATGTGAGTATTATTTTCAGACGGTAAAACAGAAGAATCTTTGCCAATTTCACAATTTATTTAGAAATACTCTCCAGAAATTTCATAGAGCACATTTCAACTCACAACCTTTTATCTCCAAAGAATTTATCAACAAAATTAGCTTCTTTGTGAAATGATGACAAACCAATTAAACAGAAATCGGATACACTTTTGGAAATATTTACAAGGGGTAAGAATTTCACATTCCACCATTCTAAAGTATTCCCAAATTTTTACCAGTGCCAGATTCCCCTGTGATAAAAACTAATGGCGCCAATACTTTATTTTTTTGATGCAATGCGTAATGTTTCTATAACTACAAAAGAAGTCTAAATTATTAGGATGGCAAAAGAAATTCAACTGATCATCACATGTTTTAGGCTGAGGTATATATTCAAACTAGACAGCTATAAATAAAAAAACAACAATTGTCATTCTTTTTTTTTTTTTTTTTTTGATAACTGTTCACCTTCCAGGCTTACGCCTGACTATGCCTGAGGACAACAACTCCGTCTCCTCATTGCTGCCGCCAAGGTAAACCGTGGGATGTGCACGCACTGACCAGTGTTCTGACGGGGTCTACTAACAACAATTGTCATTCTGTCAGCAAGAAAACTTGATGTAGAGGAGTTGGGATAAAGAAGAAAGAAAAAGGGATGAAAATAAAAATTTAAAAATAATGATAAGAATAGTATTTACAATTTACATGATATGGAAGGTTTATACATATAAATATGGTATATATAGTTCAGGCCTAGGGTGAATGATTCAAGAAGCAAAATCAATATTACCCATCTTTTTATCAACATAAATTGAAAGTAATTTTGACATAAAACATGTAATACAGAATACAAGATGAAACCAAAACGGCTCCGCAAATTAAATCAAACAGATTAAACCCAAATTTAACAACATGTGTAGTTCAATACTCTGAATACATAAAATACAACAATGAGCCATGAGGAGCCCCATAAACAACAAACATACATAACTTATAAACCGTTAAAAAACATCACCAAAAGACAACAAATGTTTTTACGTCAAACTTGAAAAGACATAATAAGTTCCAGAAATCCTTTCCTTCCTTAATCAGTACAAACTCCAGTTTCAACACCAGACGGGGTAACACGTTCCGATTCGACGGGCTGAGGAGAAGAAGCATTGCTGACATTAGGGTCCTTTATGACCGCTTGATCGTTTACCGCTGGATCATCAGCAGCTTGATCGTTTACCGCTGGATCATCAGCAACTTGATCTGCAGCTTGTTTGCTATTTTCGGCCTGCGGTGGAGCTTCAAGGCGTTGTGGCCTTACAGTCAGTTGCCTCCTCAACTTCTGTTTGAATGTAGCAATGATAAGCTGTAAAGTTTTGGATGCAATGTTAGTGAATTTCAAACTGGAAGATTGAAAAGAGAATGAAGTTTCAAACAAATTAATTCATACCGCAAATTAAAATTAGGGATAATTACAAAACTTCTCCTGAGATTTGGGCTAATTAGTAATTACAAAACCCAGAGTGTTTAAAAAAAAAACCCTCAGGTATGATTCTATCTTAGATTTAAAGGATTAATTGTAAGTGTGAAATGGTTTTTACTTATAAACGAGAAAATTTAAAACGAAATTCAAAAAACTTGGGATTTTTGTGAACCATAGGTCTTTTTTTTTTGTAATTATTCCTTAAACTAATTCCAGTGTATATCGAGCTCTTAATCGCCTCTGGTACAATTTTTCTCGACTCATGCCCCATTAAGAAGGATTCTAGAGTGGGACCCCCACACAACAGGATTTATAAGCAACTATTCTTATATTCGTCCTCAATTTGCGAAAATAGTTAAGTAGTTGCTAGAGTAGTCTATTGTATCCACTTATAAACTCCAAGACATCATCTCTGAACCTATAGTGGATATCAGAATAACCTCACATGCGACGTCCTCGTCGCATTCCTTCACAATAGGCCCATGTACACATCAAATCGGACCTTCAAGTGCGATAGTACCCTCAGGGTCATGATACCAATTGTCACCCGGCGGACCCACTCTGTGGGTCTGGGCGTGACGAAAAGAAAATAAACTTTGTAGATCCTAGAAAGCAATTACGCACTATGCATTATAAAACCTAAAGTTTCCCGGATAAAAGCTAAGTGGAAACAAAATACCATAAATATAGATATAGATAGAAATATATCTGGATTTTTTTGAGCTTACCGTAGTTGGCCCTCCAGCAATTAGTGAGCCTGCTACAGCACCACCGTAAAACCGCCCTTCAGGATTAGCCAATTGAACACTCAGAAGACAAATTTTCCCACCCCTTTTCTCATCATAAGTATGCGATCCATTCAGATAAACAATTGAAAACTCGCCCTGCAGGAGGAGAATATACGATGAGAGATATAGGAATTACATAAAATCCCTTTTAATGTGTTAATCGATCAAATCTTACTCTAGCATATCAACATTCATGTATATATGGTACTTATTGATGAGCAACTACTTCCATTAAAGGTCCCATTTTTGTTGTCATAAGGTGTGTATCTGATCAGATCTAAGTGAAACTAAAGTAGAAGAAAATAGTCGTGTCGATCGACAAAAGCAAATAAAACATTGGAAAAACAAAATGGAGGAATATATACATCCCAGTTCCAAGTGAAAAATGGAAACATTGAACATGAGAATTTTCAACATTTGATTTGAATGAAACAAGAATAAAATCAAGGGACAGAAATTCACATTGATACTATGGACAAAAGTACTTATCAAAAAGAAAAAAAAAATAAGAGATGATAAATCCCAGTTTCTTTAGCGAATCAACATAGGCAAATAAAATTGCAATACAAATCATGTTTCGAAAAAAGTCTCATATCTATAGAAATTAAAGCTCTCTCGATTTTAGTTCTGTAAAATGCACGGTTTACAAAATAGTTTTGTAACTATATGAAAAACTCAATTTTACTAATATCATTAGACTTCAATCACGTGAGGCACATTTAGTTCCTAGTTTCTGGTGAAATCATAACTATTTTGCAAATTGTGCATATTTTGCACAACTAAAATTGAGATGTTTATAAGAAAATAAATGATTTTTTTTTGCAAAATGTGATGTTTACATGTCCTGAACAGACACTGACAACGAGTTATTTTGCTGCAAAATTGCCTCATTATGGGATTAGAAAAGGAGCCAATCATACAGCACGCAAATACCATGGAAATGGAATAGAAGTTCAGGCAGAAATATAGGCCTTGTTTGTTAATGTTTTCAAGCCACCATTTCCAATTTCCAACTATTCATAAAAATGAAATCATATTTGTTTCTAAATTTTCCAATATAAATCATCATTTTCACTTTTCATTTTTCACATAAAACAATATCTCAAACCTATAATTTCAATTTTCAACCCTATACACTACCTTACATCACTCATCAATCACTATTCTCATTTTTTTATCCAAATATATCTGTGGGACCCTCCATTATCAACTTTATCTACTTAAAATATTACCATATATATCTGATGGAACTCACTAGCCTACAATCATACAAATATAATACTATATATTCAATTAAATATTCAATCACTATCAACTTTTTAAATTATTATATACATAAAATATTACTTCAAAACTACTGAACCAAACATAATCTCATTTTCAAACATACTTAAAACTCATTTTCATTCACTCATCCAAACATAATTCCAGTTTTCGCACGAAAACCAATAAATTTTGAAAATTCAATTTCCAACACTAGAAACTAGAAATAGTCCATGGAAACATAACCATACAAGGATATATTCCAAATTGATTTTCTTGAAAGTGCAGCAAATGAAGCCAAACAAACATATTTTTATTTCTATTTTCATGTATATAATATCAAATAAAAAAATAAATAGAATTTATAAATTGAGATCATACCTCATATCTTATAACACATCCACGCGATGCTGGGATGTAAATTTCCGCACTGGAGATCGTACCCGATGCTGATAGAATGCAAATTGATTCTGGAATCTTTTGAGAAAAAGACCAGATCTTTTGAACAATGTTCTGCATGAACAATGAAGGATAAATAACTTAGTCAATCTTATAATTATATCGAAGAAAAATAAATTAGAGAAGCACAAACACAAATACTAAACTCATTAATTAAGGGCATATCCAATATTATGGCACCACTTTAGTACACATTTTGCACTATTTTTGTGTAGAAACTGTACTAAGTTTCAAGTAGTTTGCACACTTCCTGCATTAAAAAGGAATATTCCATAATAAATTTCTTATTTTATTCATTTAATATTGATTTTGATTAATTTATAATTTATAAACATATTAAATATGTAATTTTATGTTTCCTTATTTTATAATGTAATTTTATGTAAGCTTTGTAGTTTTGTGTAGTATTTTAAATCTCATAGTACTTATAAATTTATATACTGTTATTCAAATTACTCATTCATATTATTTAAAAAAACAAATTATGGTATCCTCTAAAAAAACATTAATATTGATATTATTTTCTATTAGATTATATAAATTACAAAATTAATTACAAAATTCTTTTCTACAAAACCAATTAATTATAATATTTAAATTTATAAAAACTTATATAACGAATCAAAAGAAACAAAATAACCAAAAAATAAATAAAACTAGTGCCAAAGCAGTGCAACTTTAGAGCATCTCCAAGAGAGTGATCTATCTTCAATTTGGAGCAAAAATTTGTTCAAGCATTATGCAAAATCTGAGGGATTTTTAAAGATGTGAAAAGTTTTGCGCCAGAAATGGCGCAACACTGTGGCTGCGCTAATTTTTTTCTTCTGTTTATTGACTCATTTTAGTGTATCAAATATGCACTAAAATGAAATATTATATAATAGTCCTTCTTGGTGCATAATCCAATGTAAATTGTTGGAGATGAAGTGCAGATTTTGCACTAAAATATCACATAATCTTTATTAAAATAGCACAAATTGTTAGAGATAGTTTTAGAAATGTCATTGCACTGTACAATATCCAATCTAGTGCCACAAAGTGGCGCACTGCAGGAGAAGAAATTTCAACGCGCAAAACCACTTACGTGGGTTGCTGGATATATGGTCTAACAAAATGTTAGCTTCTTCTTCTTCTTGAATTACAATTGTGTAAGGAGTAAAGTCGCTTCCAGTTGTGTCCTCAACATTTAAATTTATGTTATTATTATTATATTCTTATTATTATTCCAATTACACATTATATTATTTAAAATATTATCACATATAATTGAATAAGTTTTAATATTATTTTCTATTAGATTAAATGAAATATCAAATTAATCACAATATTCTTTTTTTTTAAACCAATTAATTAAAATATTCGAAATAAATGAAAACATTTATAACAAATTAAAGAAACAAAATAACCAAAGAAAAAAAGTAGTGCCAAAATAGTGCAACTTTAGAGCACCTCGAAAAGCGGATGGGATCTTCTATTCCAAGACGGTGTTTCATCTCCTATTCCATCGCACGGATGATTGTCACATGTATAGAAGTTACCGTATTAATTTTGGAGTATAAATCACGCCTAAATTATGGGGTTTTAATATGGCAACTTCTATATACGTGGCAATCATCCGTGCTGTGGAATAGGAGGTGAAACACCATGTTGGAATAGAAGATCCCATCCGAAACAAAAGAGTGTCCTATCTTCAATATAGAACAAAAACTTGATATATCACTGTACCAAAGTCTACACAATTTCGAAAATGTAAACAGATCTGTGCCAAAAAATGGCGCAACAACGTAGTTGCCATTGTTTCTATTTTTATTTTAAATTAATGGTTTTAGTGTATTAAAATATACATTAAAATCAAATATATATATTATAGATTATTTTTTTGGTGTAGAATTTAGTTCAAACTGTTGGAGATTATCTCAAAAATGCCACTGCACAAAATAATCCAGCGCCACAAAGTGGTTCATTGTTGAAGAAGAAATTCCAGCGCCCAGAGCCATTTATGTGGATTGCTGGATATTTTGTCTAACAAAATGTTAACTACCTCTCCTTCTTGAATTGCAATTGTGTAAGGAGTAAAGTCTCTTCCGTTGTGTTCTCAACATATAAAATTATATATTATTATTTATATTACACATCATATTATTTACAAATATTATTACATATAATTAAATTAATTTTAATATGATTTTTTACTAGATTAAATGAAATACCAAATTAAACAATGTTCTATTTTCAAAACCAATTAATTACAATATTCAAAATTAATAAAAACATATATAACAAATTAAAGAAACAAAATAACCCAATAAAAAAAGTAGTGCCATGACAGTGCAACTTTAGAGAACTTCCAAAAAAGTATTTTATCTTCAATTTAGAGCAAAAACTTTCTCTAGCACGACGCTAAAGTTTATTTCGAAGATATGAACAGTTCTGCGTCATAAATTTCTCGATAATGTAGTTGCGCTAAATTTTTTCTCTTTTTACTTTAAATTAATGGTTTTAGTGTATTAAAATATGCACTAAAATGGAATATTATGGAATATTCATTTTTGATGCTAACTGTTGGAGATTGAGTGCATATTTTGCAACTTTAGCCCAGGCAGTCTATATATGGTTGGGTTGGGCTTAAATTTTAAAGGACCGAACCTACTTTGGTCCGACCAAAACATGTGATGGCTAGTCCACAAAAATCAGAGGTTAAAACTGCCGGTATCAAGGTTAAAATCAATTATTTTTATTTATTTTTTGTAAAAATATGATCGAAGAAATGTTAAATGTTTATTATGATGTTTTATATTCATAATTACATGAAACACATTTTAAACCAAATGTTGTAAGGGAAATACGTTAACTTTAATTCCTCTATACTCTAATATAATATATAGAAAGTTTAATATTGTTATTAATATTAAGTACAATTGTACAAATTTAATTGATTATTAAGTCCAAGTCTTTTTCTTTCTTTTTCCTATTTTTGTAAATGAAATTGATAAATCATTTTAAATAAATAAAAAATTATCAAAATATAAATAAACGATTCCGGTTAAAATCATAACCGGAACTGTGGAGGAACCGGACTCTAAACCAGAACCAAAACCGTCGGTTCCAGTTTTAGAACCGAAATCATGAGGCAACGGTTCTAGTTCCGATTCCTCCAAAATGAGGAACCGGAACCAGCGGTTTTGGAACCGGAACTTGCAGTTCCGAAACCGTGGCCACTCACACTTGGCCCATTGGGCTCAGCCTGGGCCGTTCCTGCCCACTCCATTGTCAACTCTACTTATGGTCTAACAAAAATGTTAATTACCTCTCCTTCGTTAATCAGAATTGTGCATGGGGTAAAGTTGCTTCCGGCTGTATCTTCAACAGTCCCACCTTCAAAGAAATAAAATTAATAAATAAATGAAATATTTAATGATAAGAATAATGAATATAGAATCTCTCTTACTGAATTAAGTTTCTTGTTTTTTTCCGTCTAAATTTAATAGTGAATTTGATGTTAAAGCTAAGAAAATGATGAGTATAGTCCATAAAGATTATTAATTGAAAAGAGAGAAAAATCTTGTTTTGAGAATATTTGGCCTTTTGAGAGGACTTACACCTCTCTATAAAAACCTGAAAAAATTCTGGAGCACAAGTACCAAATAAAAGCTTGACCCTTTTTGAGTTGTAACTGAAACCTTTTTTGATAACCTCATCCTTTACCCAAAAGATAAAAATAAAATAAAACACGTGATTTTCACTCACTAATTTAACAAATCAGAAATGTTTAAATGCTCAGAGAAACATATTAGAAATCCGAAAAAAAAAAGTTATAACGTACACCAATCATACATTTAAAATCATATATGATATGTTGTCAAAAAAACCATTCTATATGATCTTTACAAAAAAACATAAATGCATCGGAGTATAGAAAAACAAGATCTTAGATTTTGTACAGAAAATCCAACATCAATAATTAAAAAAAAATTCTCATGCGGAAAGTCCCAAATATTTCAAAATTTATTATTACTTAATTAAAAAAATCAAATCAATAAATTCTTCCATTCGTAAAGTCCCAAATATTTCAAGATTTATAATTACTTAATTAAAAAATGAAAATTGAATAAATCCGTTGATTGAAAGTTACCCAAAGAGGCAGCCAAGGTTTGCCACTTGCCGGAACCCTTAGGGCAACCTCGTCCCCGCTTTTGTGGTGGAGCGGCGGAATATTCCGGCATCACCATAAATTCTCCTCGATTCTCCACCGGTTGTTTTCTTGGACGCCCTCTCTTTCTCTTAACCCCAGACTCAGATCCTTCTCCGCTAGCAAAGTTGGACGTTATGGATACCACCCGGCCTCCACAAGCATTTTCCTCCATAGCCTCACGAACTTCAGCAACTTCCAAAACCTCAGGTTCAGAGGCGGTTGCATGCTTTGGAGTGATATTTCCGGCCTTTTGGTCCTCCATTTCTTGGCCTGAAAAATAACAAACCCATCTGTTAATGAAAATTAATTGAAAAATTTGAAGATTCATGCATGCAAGAAACAAAAACACACACTAATGGTTTATAACGTGTATGGTTATGCATATATATATATACATATATATATATATAAGCAAAAGCCATTTTTCTGATGAAAAATAAGAAGAAGAGAAAAAAGAAGAATTGTTTTGGGTTGTAGAGTTCTTACAATATTATCAGTCGACAGTCGGAATGATGAGAAAGAAAATCAAGATACTCCTGTTTCTGCTGTTGGTGTACGGATTTTATAGACATGATTATTTTATTTAATTCCAAAAAAGCCCTTTTATATTTTATTGTTTAATTTAATTAAAGGTTTTTTTTTTTTTAAAGGATGGGATCTTCTATTCCACTTTTTTTATTTTTTTGGGGTGGGCAAGATGGGGTTAGTTGGGTTGAGGTCTATAAAATCATTTTAAATGTGGAATATTTACTATCAGGATATTTAAACCTCTAGAGATTTTAAGAAATAAAGGTGATTTTTAAATCTAAAAATAGTGTTTAATTTATTATTTGAGTGAAAATAATAAAAAAAGGGTACATATGTGCATTTTGTATGTTCCTTCTTTTACTATTCCTCAAACCTTATATGGTAACTATAATATTTTATTATTTAATAGTTTAGAAGGTGTATGGTAACTATAATATTTTATTATTTAATAGTTTAGAATGTGTATGGTAATAAATGTATTTTTTAATATAATTATCCGTATGTAAGTATATTATATAGATTAATACAAATTTTAATTGATATCGTCATCATCATCATCATCATCATCATCATCATCATCATCATCATCATCATCATTATTATTATTATTATTATTATTATTATTATTATTATTATTATTATTGAAAAAGTCCTCTTGTTATTAATGTTATTAATGTATTATGCTTCTCATGTAGGGAAAAAAGGAAAAAGAAAGGAATTGGGGCATGAGTACGATAAATTAAATATTTTATGATTTTTTTGAATTAGAATTTTCTAATATTTTGGATTTATTTTTATTAATTTATAATTGCACAAATATTATAATAATTGTGAAAAATAACAATAATCTGAGTTGGATATTTAATCATGTCGAATCCGATTTGAATTCTCACCTATTATAAAAACCTCATAATAGAGAAATTAATAGTGGCATATCCCTTAATACAATTTAGGTAAACGACATTTCTAGGGATAAATATTTTTGTCGATTCATAGCTGTAAATAATTTTGAATCTCAAATTTATTTTCTTTGGATTTTGGAAATCTAGCACGATTATATCGAATGTAGAATTTGACTTTATTTAACTATTATTCATTAAGAAGAAAAAAATATGATATATTCCTAATAGTCTCCTAATTGAAAAATAAAATAATATTATATCCTTTATAAAATATTTGTAGAACAACAAACATGTTACAAATTAATTATAATATTCAAAAATAATTAATTGCATAATCATGGAAGGGTGTTATGGTTGAATTATAAATGTTAAATAAGAAACAAAAGTAAGCAAATTACAAATAAAAATTTCAACAATGCCCTTTTAAATTAAACAATAAAATATTTCAAAAAAAATATTTATTGTTTAATTTTTTGGGGGAATTTTGACAGTCTAGATATAATTTTAAACATGAAATAATTACTAATTAGGATGTTTAAATATCTAGAGATTTTATGAAATAAAGGTAATTTTTAATCAAAAGATAGTCTCCAATTTAATATTTGTGTTAAAATACTAATTAAGCAAAATATAAATTTTGTGAATTTCTTCTTTTGATATTCGTCAAACCTTATATGAATAACTATAATAGATAGAATAAATTTTATTATTTATCAGTTTAAAATGTGTATGGTAAATAAGAGCATTTATTAATTATTCGTATGTAAGTATATTATGTAATTGTAATAAGAATTTTAATTGAAGATTTTTTTGTGTTCTTTTTATTTTCATTTCCTTGATATTACTATTAGTATACATATCACGAGCGGAGAAAAGAAAAAGAAAAGAAATCAATGAACGAAATGTAAGTATGATAAATAAATATTTTATGAATTTTTTTCGAGTTAGAATTTTTAGTATTCTGGATTTATCTTTTTATTAATGTAGAATTTCACAAATATTTTAGTAATTGTGAGAAATAACAGTAATCTGAGTTGGATATTTAATCATGTTGAATCCAAAATGAATTCTCACTGATTATGAAAACCTCATAATCGAGAAATTAAATAATGACATATCCTTTTATACAATTTAGGTAAACGATATTTTTGGGGATAAACATTTTTGTCGATCATAGTTGTAAGTAATTTCGAATTTCAATTTTTTTCTTTTTAGTTTAGAAATCTAGCACGATTATTGAATGTATAATTTGAACTTTTTTTTAACTATTTGTATATAGACATCTCCAATAGTATGCACTATTTTAATGCATATTATCTACTATTATGGTGCAAAACTTGTATTCCATCTTTAACAGTTTGTAATAAATTCTCGCTGAAAAAAAGATAATCCATAATATTCCATTTTATTATGTATTTCATACACTAAAATTATTAATTAAAATAAATTTTAATATTTGAAAAGTTATTAATTGCATAATCATGGAAGGGTGTTATGGTTGAATTATAAATATTAACTAAGAAATAAAAGTAAGCTAATTACAAATAGAAATTCCAAAAATGCTTTACTTTTTTTGCATAATTTTGACAGTCTAGATATAATTTTAAACATGGAATAATTTCTAATGAGGGTGTTTATATATTTGGAGATTTTACGAAATAAAGGTAATTTTTAATCTAAAAATAGTCTCCAATTTAATATTTGTGTGAAAATAATAACCAAAATATACATTTTGGGAATTTTGTATTTTTTTTCTTTCATTATTCGTCAAACCTTATATGAATAACTATAATAGATGTAATAAATATATTTATAATATGAATTTTAATTGATGATATTTTTGTTCTTTTTGTTTTTGATTTCCTTGTTATTAGTGATATTATACATATCATGGGCGGACAGGAAAAAAAAAAGAAAAAAGAAATGAATTAAAGCATAAGTACGATAAATTAAATATTTTATGATTTTTTTAGTTGAAGTTTTCTAGTATTATGAATAAAGTTTTTTATCATTGTGAAATTTCAAAAATATTTTAGTAATTGTGAGAAATAACAGTAATCTGAGTTGGATATTTAATCATGTCGAATCCGAAATTAATTCTCATTGATTATGAAAACCTCATAATCGAGAAATTATTTATTGACATATCCCTCTATACAATTTAGGTAAACGACATTTCTAGGGATAAACATTTTTGTTGATTCATAGTTATAAGTAATTTTAAATTTCAGATTTAATTTATTTTCTTTGTATTTCATAAATATAACACAATTATTAATGTATAATCTGAAGTTTTAAACTATTATTATATATACATCTCCAGTAATATGCCCTATCTTAATGTATATTTTGCATTATTATGGTGCATAATTTACACTCCATCTCTAGCAGTTTGTAGTAAATTCTCACTAAAAAAAAAATATTCCGGTTTAGTGCTTATTTTTAATACACTAAAATTTTTAATTTAAAACAAAAATAAAAAAATAATTATCGCAGCTACAGTGTCGCACTATTTTTGGTGCAAAACTGTTAACAACTTCAAAATAACGCAGGTTTTGACGCAGTGTTGGACCAAATTCTTGCACCAAATTGAAGGTACAAACACTCTCTTGGAGATGCTCAAGAAAAAAAAAATGATATATTCCAAATAATCTCCTAATTAAAAAATAAAACAATATCAATTTTAAATATTGTGTATAATTACAACATGTTACAAATAAACTATAATATTAAAAGTAATTAACTGCAGAATCATGAAAGGGTGTTATGGTTGAATTATAAATGTTAAGTAAGAAAAAAATTAAGCTGGTTACAAAAAATTCCAAAAATGGCCTTTTAGACTTAATTAATTATCATGATGTTTAATCTGTGGATATTTTATGAAATGAAGGAAAATTTTAATCTAAAAGTAATCTCCAATTTATTATTTGTGTGAAAATAATAAGCAAAATATACAATGTCTGAATTTTGTATATTTCTTCTTTTGCTAATCGCCAAACCTTATATGACTAATATAATAGATGTAATATATAACTATTTTATTATTTAATAATTTAGAATGTGCATGGTAAATAAAAGTATTTCTTAATTATTCGTATGTAAGTATATTATATAATTGTAATTAATGTGAATTTTAATTGATGATGATTTTCTTGTTCTTTTATTTTCATTTCATTGTTATTATCATTATTATACTTATCATGAGTGGATAAAAAAAGGAAAAATAAATGAATTAAGGCGCAAGTATGATAAATTAATTATTTTGTATTTTTTTGTGTTGAAATTTTCTGGTATTCTTGATTTAAGTTTTTATTAATGTAGAATTTTACAAATATTATAGTAATTTTGCAAAATAACAGTAATCTGAGTTGGACATTTAATCATGTCAAATCCGAAATGAACTCTCACTGATTTTAAAAACCTCATTATCGAGAAATTAAAGAATGACATATCCTTTTATACAAATTAGGTAAACGACATTTATGGGGATAAATATTTTTGCTGAATTATTTAAAATTTCGAATTTATTTTCTTTTTAGTTTAGAAATCTAACGCAATTATTGAATGTAGACTCTGGACTTTTTAAAGTATTAGTATATAGACAATCTCCAATAGTATACACTTTTTTAATGCATATTTTGCATTATTATTATGGTACAAAATTTGCACTCCATATCCATCAGTTTGTAGTAAATTCTCATTAAAAAAGAATATTTCATAGTATTCCATTTTAGTGCGTATTTTTATACACTAAAATTATTAAAAAAACAAAAAAAAAACCCAGTACATCTATAGTGTTGTGCTATTTCAGGGCAAGTCTTCAATTCTAACAAATCGAAGGTTTTCTTTGGGACCGCTGTTTCTAGACACATTTGTAATCGGATTCAATCTATTATGGGGATTCAGGTGGGCGATTTCCCTACTACCTACCTGGGTGTTCCTATATTTAAAGGGGCGCCCAAGCAGAGGGTTTTACACGCTACTTTTGACAAGGTGCTTCTCAAGTTCAAACGAATGAAGGGGTCTTCTCTCTCGCTTGCTGGCAGGGTGTGTTTGGTGAACTCTGTGATCGCAAGTTCACTGGTGCACTCTATGCTTGTTTACAAATGGCCGATTGCTATGCTTAAGCAGCTGGAGAAAGCTATGCGTAACTTTATATGGACTGGTGACATCTCCCAGAAAGGTACTCATGCGGTTAATTGGGCTCGTTGTTGTACTCCTAGGAAAGAAAGGGGCCTTGGGGTTCAATCTATCATCACAGCTAATCAGGCTTACCTCATGAAATTGAGTTGGAAGATTATTACTTCGGATTCCATCGTGCTTGCCACCCTTCGCAAGCATTATCTGTTGGCGAGCGGGTTGATCCGCAACTCTTTTTTACCTTCTTTGATCTGGGCTGGTCTTCGTCCTCTCATTCAGAATTGTTTAACGGAGTCGCGGTGGATACCGGGGGCGCAGTCGTTTGTTGGATTTTGGAATGATAATTGGTTAGGTTATGTCACTGTGGATCGGATTGGCATTCCTAATGAATATCGGGTTCATTTTCAGGAAACGATCTCAGACTTCTATTATGACAACACTCGGTATTCTACCATTTCTTTTTTGGAGGCTTACGTGGATATAGTTCGTGACATTGTCCGTTGTTCGCTTCCCCCGCATTCAGAGGATAAGAGAGTATGGATGCATTCTATGGATGTAGTGGTTTCTTCTAAAGAGACCTATTCTTTTTTGTGGTCTGCTCTACTGGCGGTTAGATGGGATTCTTGGATTTGGTCTACGCACATCCCGGAAAGGAGATCAGTGGCTGTTTGGAGAGCGATTTTCGGACGTCTAGCGGTTCTAGACGTTATGCGATATCAGGGCTTTATTGGGCCGAATTTTTGTAGTCTATGTTACTCTCAGGCAGAATCGATTGATCACATTTTCGTTTCTTGTGCTTTTGCAGAGCATCTGTGGGGATGGATGGCTGAGGTTTTCGCTGTTACAATTCATCCAGCGCATAGCTTCAACGAATTTTTGGTTCACGCCATGGGTTTCCACTTCAGTGATCAGGCGGCTTTTCTATGGAAGTTGACTTTTATTTCCGGCGTTTGGCTCCTTTGGCATATTCAGAATGACATTATTTTCAATAATAATAAATGGTCCCCGGAGGCAGCATTAGTTCAACTCCGGGCGATGATTTTGGAATCTGCTGTTCTGGATAAGGGCTGCATGAATAACACTCAAGATGACCTCTTATGTCTCCACCGTCTCAAGGTCCAGGGTCGTGCTCCCAGCGCCCCTAGAATCATTCCTGTTACTTGGCACCTTCCTCTCCCAGGATGGATTAAGATTAATATAGATGGCAGTGCTTCTGGCTCTCCGGGTCGCATCGTGACAGCCGGGGTTTACCGTTCGGCTAGGGGCTTCTTTAGAGGTTGCTTTGTTGAGCAATGCGGATTTGGATTTGCTTTTGAGCACTACAAAAACAAAGGATCTGTAGCAACACAAATCTAATGACTCTTTTATAAAGTGTCATTAAAATTAAGGCTTAACGACGCTTTTTAAAAAGCATTTTTAAGTAACGATGCTTTCACAAAAGTGTCATTTTATTTACCAATATGAAGACGCTTTTTTAAAAAGCGATTTTAAGTTATGACACTTTCTAAAAAGTGTCAGTTTCTTTTACCAATATGACAACACTTTTTAAAAAGTGTATTTAAATAAGGACATTTTCACAAATGTGTCACATTTTTCACAAAAGTGGCAACACATATTTAATGACTTTTCTAAGAAGTGTAATTAAAACTAAGCTGTGACGACGCTTTCAACAAAAGCGTATTTAAGTAGTGACACTTTCACAAAAGTATTAGTTCCTTTACCAACAAGACGACGGTTTTTAAAATGCGTATTTAAATAATGACACTTTTACAAATGTGTCATCTTTTTCACAAAGGTGGCAACACATATTTAGTGACTCTTGTAAAAAGTGTGATTAAAACTAAGGTTATAATGACGCTTTTAAAAAGAGCGTAATTAAGTAATGACACTTTCACAAAAGTGTCAGTTTTTTTACCAATATGGTGACACTTTTTAAAAAGCGTATTTAAATAATGATATTTTCACAAATGTGTCACCATTTTCAAAAAAGTGGCAACATATATTTAGTTACTCTTCTAAAAAGTGTAATGAAATATGAGGCTGTAACGATACTTTAAAAAAGCGTATTTAAATAATTAATGACTCTTTCACAAATTATCAACTGTTTTACCAATATGACAACGCTTTTTAAAAAGCGTATTTAAGTAATGACATTTTCATAAAACTGTCACATTTTTGACAGTATTTTTTAAGACAATAATTTAACGACGCTTAACAAGGTCCTAATAATAAACGATAAATTTGTGACGCATTGTGAAAAATTGTTTTTAATTAAATTATAGTAATTGGTGATACATATAGAAAAGTGTTACCATTATCATTAATTTAATAATATATTTATGAAAGAGTCATTATTAATTAAATAAAATCACTAATTTAATTAAAGATTACATGTTATTAAGTTGTCTATTCATTGTTATATTTAAAGAAAAATAATAATTGAAAAAAGAAAAAGGAAAAGTGCATAGGACAAAAGATCTTATAAATCTCGATTATTAAAAACTCTACGACTCTTCTTCCAAAAAAAATCTATGACTCTCAAGTCTCACATAACATTTTCTCTCACTCTCTATTCTCTTCGCTGACTCTCATCTATGGTTCTTTTTCTGTTTCGGCAAAGCAGACATCAATCATTCAGGTGGCCAACCCAACCCCTCAGTTTATTCACCACCCGCCGTCCACTCACTCCAATTCCCGGCTCTTCGCCAATAATCAGGTATTCACAAATCCCTAATTCTTAAACAAACTAGATTCATTTGTTAATCTGCAACAGAGTTTGATTACCTCTATTATACTCTGTTTTCTTGTTTCATCTCATAAAAGATTGAGTAAATTAGGGAGAGTTCTTATTGTCCTTTATATTTCAATTTGTTTAAACTCGATTGAAGTAAAGAGGCGCACAAAATTAGGTATTTTTCAGGAGAAGTTGTTAAGTGAAGTGGCAACAGAATTTTTATTTTTCATGTTTATTGACCCATTGATTAAGTCAAAATTAATCAAAGCACAAATATAAAATTATTTCTTTAAAGCTAGTATGTGACCATCTATTCATTTGAATCAAGAAAGATATGACTCCGTATTTCCTTTTTAGTAGCTTTAATCTTCGGTAATCCCCGATTAAAGAGGTTGAGTGTTTAGGCTTATTGGAGGCATTTAAATGGATTTCCAGCCTAGAACTGAATCATGTTATTTTCGAGCTTGATGCAAAATTGGTTGTAGATGCTATCAACTCTACGAATGAGGAAACCATTTCTTAGTGTGCTTTGTTGGTAGCAATTGTGCTTGCTAAAAATTTCTTGGTGACCATCCCTTAGAGAAAAGATTGCACTTTTTCCTTTATTTTTTTATATAGTGACTCAAATTCTATAATGCTTTGTTTTAATCTTGGTTTCTCATGCAATTGAAACGCATTTTGGGATTTACGATGAGGTTAAGCGGTATACTTTTATTTCGAGATATCCAGTTAATAAATCTATGGTTTGCATGTATAAATATATGAGGATTATTGTGTTCTACTAGGTTGCAATGGATAAAAGTTGGATGCATGAGCCTAGATCAAGCAAAGCATATCTTTGGGGTGTTCAATTTTATCAAATTCGTTGTCGAAAAATCATCCGTAAATGGAGCAATTTACTGTCCATGTCGCAAATATTTTAATAGATTTTCACATGATGCTGGCATTGTTCATGAGCATTTGGTATGGTATGGCTTTCAGGAAGGTTATAGTTGTTGGGTGTTTCATGGTGAAAATATTTTTTCTTCATCAAATGATCACTGCAACTTTACTGAGTCAATTACGAGAAATCTGGAAGAAAATCTTGATGGAGAATATGAAATGAGTGGACTCCTCCGAGATGCATTGAGTGTTCCATCTGAACATATCCTGGAAGACGCATCCAGAGTTGAGTCGATTAATTTGGATTCACCAAATCAAAGCCAATATCTAGGTGGTGAGACGCATCCTGTTGGTGGAGATTTCATTGTGAATAATGCAAGTGGATACCAAAATTTACAGAAAGAAAGCGATCAAAAACTTTACCCAGGTTGTTCGAAATTCTCAAATGTATCATTCATATTGCGATTATTCCACCTCAACTATCTTTATGGTTGGTTAGCAAAGTCTTTTAGTATGCTTCTTGAATTATTAATAGATGCCTTTCCAGATGGTGTTTCTTTGTCGTCATCTTATTACGAAGCCAAAAGAATTATTAGGGAGTTGGGACTGGGATATCAAAAAATCGATTATTGCCCTAATGATTGTATGTTGTACTGGGGGGATAATGTGAGCCATGAAAATTGTAATATGTGCTCATCATCAAGATAGGTAGTGAGCAAAGATGATGACAATGCAATGAATTATCAAGAAAATCAAAAAAAGAAAAAGGCAGCTAAAGTTTTACGGTATGTTCTTTTAATACCAAGATTAAAACGGTTGTATATGTCTTCAAAAACTGCATCATCCATGAGATGGCACATGGAAAGGCGTACTAAAGATGGAAAACTGAGACATCCAACAGATGGAAAAGCTTGGAAAGAGTTTGATGCAAGGTTCCCAGAATTTGCTTCTGATGCTCGTAGTGTAAGGCTAGTGCTAGCTAGTGATGGGTTCAATCCTTTTCGAACAATGAGCACGACATACAACACTTGGCCTATTTTATTGATTCCATATAACTTAGAGCCTTGGGTTGGTATGAGACAATCTTCGTTGATACTGTCTATGGTTATCCCAGGTGAAAAGGGGCAGGGAAATGATATTGATGTTTTCTTGCAACCATTAATTCATGAGTTGAAGCAACTATGGGAG
Organism: Rehmannia glutinosa; assembly: GCA_016081115.2. Taxonomy (NCBI): domain Eukaryota; kingdom Viridiplantae; phylum Streptophyta; class Magnoliopsida; order Lamiales; family Orobanchaceae; genus Rehmannia; species Rehmannia glutinosa. Next base: position 174,240 of record JABTTQ020000033.1, read on the forward strand.
GGGGTGGATACATTTGATGCATCAACTGGCCAAAACTTCAATTTACGAGCAGCTCTATTGTGGACTATCAATGATTTTCCGGCTTATGCTAATTTATCAGGTTGGAGCACCAAGGGTTGTGTTGCTTGTCCTTCTTGTGGGGATTTAACTCATTCTCGATGGTTAATGCATGGGAAAAAAATTTGCTATTTGGGGCATCATAGTTGGTTAGATCCAAATCATCAATTTCGCTTCCAAAAAGATGAATTTGATTGCACTGAAGAATTACGAGCTGCTACGATTTCACTTTCTGGTACTGAAGTATTAAGTCAGTTGCATGGGCTGAAATTCACTTATGGAAAATCCACAAAAGCATCAAGCAAAAGGTCAAGGGAAACAATAGATCAACCTAGGGGACAAACCACTGTTGAGCAATCCATTAATGAAGAAGGAGGAGCATTTGAAGTTGTTGATGATTACATTGGAGAAAATCCTGATTTTGAAATTCCTGCTTCTAGTCAGGGCTTAGGAAAACAAGCACCACAAAGTGTGGCACACTCTGTTTGGAAGAAAATAAGTATTTTCTTTGATCTACAATATTGGGAATTTAATCTTGTGCATCATAATTTAGATGTGATTCATATAGAGATGAATGTGTGTGTTAACATTCTTAATTGAAGGTAAGAGCAAAGACAACCATAATGCCCGACTAGATTTGGTGGAATTAGGTATAAGGCATGAACTTCATCCTATAATAGATGCTAATAACAAGCCCCGTTTTCCCCAAGCATGCTACACTATGACTGCAAAAGAAAAAGACTTATTTTTAACTGTGCTGAAAAAATTGAAGGTTCCTCATGGATATGCATCTAACATATCAAGGTGTGTAAATTTGAAAGATCGTAAACTTTCTAACCTTAAAATCCATGATGCTCATATTTTGATGTAAGATATTCTTCCTATAGCTTTACGAGCTTTAGTGCCTCCTTTCTTGGTAGCTATTATATCCGAATTGTCGCTATTCTTTAAATCGTTGTGTTCTAAAACCCTCGACTTAGATGAGCTCAAAGACCTACAAGCAAACGTGGTGGTCACATTATGCCGCTTGGAGAAGATCTTTCCACCCAGTTTTTTCACGATCATGGTTCACTTGATTATACATTTAGCTGAAGAGGCCATACTTGGTGGCCATGTACACTATAGATAGATGTATCCTATTGAATGGTTAGTTCCAATATTTCATATTGTAATTCTTAAAAAAACAATTGTACAAAATAATCTCAATTACTAGACATGATGAAATGTAATGAACTTAGCTTTTTGATATACAATATTTGAAGGGACTTGGTGTTGTTGAAATCACTTGTCCGTAATAGAGCTCAACCTGAGGGTTCCATTGCAGAAGGTTTTCTTGCGAATGAATGTTTAACATTTTGTTCACGGTATCTTCAAGATGTGGAGACAACATTTAATCGGACCCAAAGGAATTACGATCATGTCGACAACAAAGATCATTTCCTTTTCTCAAGCAGTGGACGAATAATAGGGAAAGTAGAAAGTGTGGTGCTTGATGACATGGCTTTGGCTCAAGCCCATCGATATGTGCTACTTCATTATGAACAAATATCTTATTACCGTAGGTAAATTCATTTATCTTTATAAATATTTTACTATTTGTTAATTTTATGTTTTAAAAAATCTGATATATTACTTGTTTGATTAAATTTAGTGAATTTTTGGCAGCTCAAAGAAGAGCTTATCGTCCACATCGAGCTACACCAAAAGTTGAACAAAAGTGGATTATTGACAAATTTCCAGAATGGCTTCTAAACCAAGTGAGTATGTTAATAAGGTAGATGTTTTAAAAAATTACAGAAAGGATTGCAAAGGTATTAAATTATTTTTGTTGCCACTAAACATAACATCAAAATATTTAACTTATATTTAGCGAATTATTAATTTAACACATTGTCTCCGAGTTAAGACTGGACAAAAAATATTATTTAAGCGAGATTAATAAGTAATAGAGTATTAAATTATAGAGGTTATATTGTATGTATATATAGGCCATGAGGTTTGGCTTCGGGAAGGCTCGAATTATTAGGGATGGCGCAGGGGCGGGTTAAAACCTGCCCCTGCATCAAACCCGTCCGGACGATTAAATGGGTCTCGTGTCCAAAACTTCAAAAACTGCCCGGGTTCGGGGCGGTTTTTGGGTCTAATCGGACCCGCCCTGTCATATTATTTTTTATTATATTTTTGGATACAATATATATTTTTCTGCATTAATTACTTTTAGATTTGATTAGTGTTGTATCGAAATTAATTAACTACTATAACATCTTGTAATATTATACTTTGAATATTTATTTTGAGTATTAGTTGAGTAATATTACAACATCCTAATAGTACTTTTTTGACAAAAAATCCTAATAGTAGCTAAATTTAGTCACAAATACAAAAAAATAAATTACTGCAATTACAAAAATGGTGGGTCCAACGGGTCTAGACCCGTCCGGCGGGTTCTGGAGCGGGTCTTGAGACGGGGCACGAGTCTTAATTTTTCTTGGTGGTTAGGTTTGACCAAACCCGCCCCATTGCCGCTCCCTATAATTATATGAGAATTGAATATTATCCCTTTTTATATATTATAAATTTACCTGGTAAATTTTATATATTATAAATTTATCTGGTTGATTAATATGTTTTGTATGAGTGAGATTCTAGTAAATCTTCTTTGGTTGAATGAATATACTGATTACTTATCCTAAATAATGTGACACAAAATCTAAACATAATAAAAAATGATAAAAAAAAAACGGCGCCAACAATATTTTCTCTTTTTTCTCATTCCCAATCTGCACCACAGGTTCTCCAATTTTTCCCCATTTCTGCATACGATCCACCATCTCTAATCTGTCGCTCCTCCCTCTCTCCACCTTCTCTTCCTTCTCTCTTTATCTACATAATATATCTGATGACTAATTTGGAATAAGCTACACACACAACACGAAAGTGTCGAGAAATCAGCCACACACAAGGAATCAGCCACACAAAAAACAGAGGGGTGTCGTGCCATTTAAGGTGAAGACAACTCTAGACTATCTTCAAAATCGCAGTTTGAAATCTGTATATTACAAATTTTATTCCATCTTTTATTTGAATTGTCATGCCTACACTTGACGAATCGACGAATTAATTTCATTTCATGCCTACACCTGACGAATTGCCACTACAAGTTTCGAAATTAGAACATTTTTTAACTTAATTTTAATTAAAGTAAGATATTGAATTGTGAATGATTTTTATTAAGTTTGAGTAGTACAGACATGAGGTAAAATCTAATCCAGTGGAATTATGGAGAAAGTTTTTTTTATGTATGTCTATCCTTAGTTTCGTGTAAATAATCAAGTATATTTTGCTATGTTGATAATGGGTTTTTCTTCATACTATTGTAGATATATATTAATGACCGGAGCAAAACGCCTTCGATGTATTTTGAATTCCCATGAAAATGTTGCACAAACATTTGAAACTAACCAAGAAGATTTTGACGATGAAACCCATCCACCCGATTCTCTAGATTCCAACATAGAAGCACAAGAGAATGAGAACGTTAATGAAGTCTATGAGGATATCGAAATTAGAGATACGACAAATTAATAGTAATTAATCTATTTGTTTGGGTGGAGTCTCGCCCAAAATTTAGTAGTATTAAACTATGCAGAATTATAAAGTAATATTCTTGTGTCCTGTGTAACTTAATTTAGGGCGTCGATTCTATGTATTTCAGTATTTGCACGTGCTGAGGAATTTGTCGCTATGATTGCTTCATGTCTATCTGTCCGTCATTTGTTTTTGTTAATAATGTTGAGTAAGAAAATATTGTTAGAATGTTGCATTCAATACTCAATCTTTCAAAGATGTGTTCTCTGCTTTTTCAAAGACATATTTCTACTTGTTTGTTGGAACACTTTGAAATCATTTCATCAGATATCATTTGAATCGAAGTGCTTAAATCTAAGCATCTGAATCCCTCAGTAATGAACTCGTGAAGTTGGTTGAAAGGTCAATACATCATGCTCTTTCTATATTATTTTGCTTCACCATCAAAATTTAAGTCCACAATTTAAAGGGACGACCGTGTCTCCTTTCTAAAGTGAAGCTTCAATGGATCTACTAGTGTGCACTAGTAGAGGCATAGAACTATTTTCATAATACTCTGCAATTTTTTTATGACCATGCATTTTTATGACAATAAAGAAACTTCTAATTGGACATGACTATTGCTAGCTTTGGATGAAGTACAACATATTTGTTTTTGCAATATATTCTAGCCTAGTAGGGCAAGGTTTTGTAAGTTTTTTTTTTTTTTTTTTTTTAATTAGAGGTATGAATATTTGCACGCCGATGCCTAATTTTTAATTAGACATGAATATTCGCACGCTAATTTTTTTTTTGCTGGATGAAGTACAACAAATTTGTTTTTGCAACATTATTTAGAACAAATATTTTTTTGCAATATATTCTAATTAGACATGACTATTCGAACGCTAATATTTTTTTGTGTATGCTTTCTTTTTAGTATTATTTGGTATTTTAGACTATGTTAATTTTTAAATTGTTGAAATTGGTAATTAGAGCCGGAAGGTAGCGTGCGTAAAAAGTGAGGAGTGACTCGTGCTAAGGATGTTTGGACATTGCACAAAGGCTCAAAGGTAGTTGTCCAATGTAATGATTTAGGACAACCAATTAACAAAGGTGGTGGAATTTTAGGTGGTTGGCAATGCTTGTTGCAAGGAAGAAAGAATTTTGCTCTGTTGAGTACTCGGATTGGAGGAAAATGTCCGATGAAGATAAAAATATTTTATGGAAGTTGACTAAGGTAATTTAATTATGTATTCATTTAAAATAAAATAATTACTTATTTTAAATATGTTAAACATTTTACTTGTAATCTATAAATATTTTGTTACAGGCATACTTTGAGATCCCTGATAATCCAAATGTTAAAAAATGGGTATTGACATCAATTCGCGTGAAATGGAAGAACTACAAGCATGAGCTAAAATGTGCTCATTTTTTACCTGAGAAGACAAAGCAGCAAACTATAGATGTGTTCCACTAGGATTGTCTCATTTGTGGTGGAAGAAACTTATCGAGTATTGATTTTCAGAAGAGTCACAGGTATTAAATTAAATAACATAATGAAACTCAGATTTATGAAATTGCTTAAACCGAAAAGTCGATAATAGATGTTTTTCTTCCTTACTTTCATTTGTCTTAAAATACTAGTCGAGATTTATCTTATCCATGTAAATGTAATAATTTATGAATTATGTGCAGAAACTCTCTGACAAGGGTAAAACAGCAAGGACACACCACAAAACGCCTCATACTTGTGGTTCAAAGAGTTTTGCACGATGCAAAGACGAATTCGTGAGATATATTTTATTTTTATATTACCATGCAGTTGACAAAAGATATTTGCAAAAATATTTAATGTTTTTAGTATTGCACTATAAAATCAAGTATAAATAGAATATATGTAATTTATTTTTGTGATTTGATTTGTGTTCAAATTATATTGTGGCGGGAAGGAGAAAAATGGAAAGCAACCTGGACGTGTAGACTTTTTTGAAATAACACGTAAAAGAAAGGATGGAAGTTTTGTGAATCTAGAAGCAGAAAAAATTATGGTAATTATTGTAACTACTTCGAGTCATCTATCTTATTATTGTTATATTTGATATGTAAGATAATTCGATTATTACAATAAATTGGTTACTAATTCTTTGACAATTGTTTTAATAGGATCTAGCTGCCAACATGATTACAGAACGTAGTTCAACATCTCAGAATCAAGATGTCAACATCGTTAAAAATAAAGTATTCTGCGAACTCTTGGGAGAAGATCAATATGGGAGGGTTAAAGGATATGGTCTAGGAGGGACGCCTACGCAGGTCAATGGAGAACGGTTTCTAATAGGAGAAAGAAAGACTAAATGAAATGGATACTATGCAAAAGAAACTAGCTTATATGTAAGCAAATTATGAAGAAAAGATACTAAATTTGACAGCCGAATATGAAGGTAAAATAAATCAATTGAAAGAGGACCATGAGAAGAGGATAGAAGATTTGCAATCCGTTAACAAAGACGTTCAGTCAGACATGTGACTCCTTCAACAAGAATTCTCACGATTTAAGGATGTGATGTCACAGGTTTATATATATATACATATATATATATGTATATGTATATATACTATTCATATTATATTTCACTTTAACTCGATAAATTTTAACATTTATGATATTATTTTGTTGTCTTCTCTTTTGCAGAATATGCGTGATTTTTTAAAATTCGAGAGTATTTGAATTATGTGAAGCTTTTGCCTGGATAAATTGTTGGTAAGTAATTATACATATAAGTATTTTTCACATTTCTTCTTCAATTGTTTGATACAAAACAAAAACTAATCAAGTTTCTTGTTAGTTTGAAACAGAAATTTAACAGTCGACGAAGAGCGTTAGAAGCATATCGATTAATATCATGCTTTAGATTATTCTCCATGTCTTTAAACAATGTTCAATTTATAATTTTTCAGACAATGATGTAATTTGATTTCGAGTTTGTTAATGACTTTGGTTATTAAATCTGGCTATTTCTTTATTATTGTTTTTAGTTGGTTTATGTTTTGTTATTATTCTTCTATTTGGATACTATTAATAATATTGGATTTATTATAAATAACATCGTAGATCTAATGACACTACATGTAGGGACAATCGTCAATTTAATAACCTCTAATTAAAAAGCATTACAAATTTTAGGATGCAAAATATGAATAGTGTAACCAATTTAATGACAGAAATTATAAAAGTGTTGCCAGATTTAATGACTCAAATTCTTAAAGCGTAGCCAATTTAATGACTGAAATTCAAAAAACCTTCTCCAATTATGGGGACGCTATTTATTGCATGTTGGTAATTTAAAGACACAAATCATAAAAAAAGTAACCAATTTGACGACACTATTTATCGTATGTGTCTCCAGTTTAATGACATTATTCCTCAAAAGCGTCATAAGTTTAACGATGCTCATTCTTAAAAACATCTTGGATTTGGCAACGCTATTTCATGAAAAGTGTTGCTATTCTCAAAAGTCGAGGTCTAATGTAATCGTAGGTCTAATGTAATCGTGACGAAAAATAGCGTCACCAAATTAATGTTAATGACGCACTAAATAAAAGCGTCACGTTTTGAAATTTACCTACGCATAGATCTTGTATCACGAATATTTTCGTGACATCAAATTTAACAAGACAACTAGTGACACTTTCACAAGTGTAGGTAATGTACTTCGTGACGCTAATAAGTGTCTCTAAACGAAAAAAAAAAGCGTCACTAAATACTGGCTTTTTAGTAGTGGAGGCAGGGTTAATTGCAGTTATATATTAAGGCGATCTCCTACGCGTATCATAAGGGCTGGATGCACCTTTGGGTGGAATCAGACTCGTCGGGATATGCACTATGTATAATATATAAAAATGAAAAAAAATTGTAATTATAATTACGTGTGTTTGACTAAGATGATATGTAACATTTTGAGGGAGTACGGTATATATTGTTACTATCTTAATTCTTAAGCATTATGAAAGAAATTTCCCATTTTCATTCGAATTCTCACTCGATGCCATGCATAATTCTAATGTAACCCAATTTCTATAATAACAAAGGTTCTGTTATATTATTTAAATGTTGTATCATAATCTAAATTAATTTCAAAAGAATTTTGTGAGTTGTTTTTTCATTTTAAGATTTAGCTCAGGACCTAGTTAGTTAAATACAAATGTGAAAAATTCGGCATTTAATACATACGAGTATATTATGAGAATTTATTAAAAATTACGATGAACAAATCAACAAAAAAACACGGAAATAATTAAGATACAGACTCAAAGACCTATTGCCAAAATATAAACATGACATAATTATTCAGAAGTAAAAAATACGATATATTTTAATATTATTTTTATATGAATCGTACTTATAATTATGTTTATATATATACATATAAAGTAACTTAAAATGATTTATATTAATAGTTTATAATTATTACATAAATTCAAGATAATTGTTTAACAATAATTAGTATATTTTTATGTGAATTTATTTATACTTATAATTATATTATAGAAAAATTGATATATAGTTATTTTGTTTCTACGTATATTCTTTAGTGGACAATAAAATCATGGGTTAATTACAAAAAATTACCCTTGATGTTTAGCTTCACTATATATAAAAAAAATCCAGTTATCTTTTAAAATTATAAATACCTCCTTAATTTATTTTTTCTATTTCACAAATTGTACCTTTAGATGAAGTGATTGTATTTGTTAGGTAAATACAAAACTCGAAGAAGTATTTGTAACACTTGAAAGGATAATTTATAATTTTAAAAGAAAATTGGAGCTAATTAGATTAACTTTAGGCTTTAGAGGTAGTTTTTGTAATTAACTCTAAAATCATTAATCTCAAGTTATATGAAATTTCATTCGAATTTCAGACAAGTAAGTGAATAGTTTGAAGGGTATTTTTTAAAATTAGATAGCTAAAAATGTTAATTTACCTGTGATTTACGCATCATCTTATTGTTACTAATGTGACGATTTGTATACTTTTCAGGTCTCATCTGCATTAGAGGATTTGATAAAATAACTAGGGTACCGAATCCACTTGGAAAAGATTTCATATTTGCAAAACGAGGCAAGTGGATAATGAGTAATAAAAGTTTAGACAAAATTAAGTTAATGTCGATAGTTTTTTCAATATAATTATTTATCATTATATATGATACCTGCATAAGCTTTAGAGCTCCATTTCGTTCATATGTAAATTTCTTACAAAAAGAAATAAGGGCATGTCATATCAGTGAAAAGAAACAGAACATTTTTGTTCGCTACAAATTCCTTTCTTGATCCTTTTTCATTTCACATCTTCAAAAATGATTGGTATGAATGAATGGAATTAGGTTGGAATGGAATGAACTTAGAAATGGAATAACATTAGGAATGGAATGATGTAGTATTACTATTCTTATGATTGGTATGTACAAGGAATGGAGAAATGAATGGATGACGATTTTTTACTTGATTTAAATATCTTGATTGGTAATTATAAATTAATGATAGTAATTGAGAAAAATAATTTTAAAGTATCAAATTCTCTTAAATAAGATTTTTAAATAAATTTTATTAAATATATTATTAAGTAAATTGATATAAGATTATTTAAATGTGTACTAAATAATATATATATATATATATATATATTTATATCTATGATATCAAAAATATTTTATATAATATTTTTTAGGGATAATTACAAAAACACCCCGAGATTTGGGCTAATTACAAAAAAATCCAGAGAGGTTTAAAATTACAAAAACTCTCCATTAGGTTTGATTATGTGTTAAATTTAAGGGGGAAATTATAGTATTTTTATAAATATCGGGGGTTTTTGATATTTGTGTTGCTTATGAAGGAGGAAAATGTAAGTCAGAATCAAACCTCAAGGGGTTTTTGTAATTTTAAAAAATCTCTAGGTTTTTATGTAATTATCCCAAACCTCAGGGATATTTTTGTAATTATCTCTATTTTTTATAAGAAAAATTAGAAAATCAACAAAAGGCGTATCAAAATTTTCATTTGACTATTGAATATTTATAGAAATTGACTATGATTTATTAAAATATTAAATATAACTTATATTTAAATTATAAATAATTTTATATTTATAACACTACTTTTCGAAAATATAGATTATATCCAACATTTTTAGTTATTTATAGAAATATAATTTTATTAAAAATAAAATTTGAGTCATTCTTGATGATTGGCAATAGCTAAACCCATGGGGGAGAGGAGGAATGGTCATTCCCTTACTTTTGGGATTAGGGATTCCCATGGGAATGAGTATTTCCATTACTAAAGCATACCAAGCGTGTGAATGGGAATGAAACAAAGGAATGGTTATATCCACCTTTCTTTTCTTTTCTTTTTATTGTTTTTTCTTTCTTTGTGAATTTTTAGCGTATATTAATGACTAATGCTATCATCATCGATTATTGTGAGACACCGAGTTTCAAAGCTATCATATTTTAAATAGTTACAACAAGTTAAACATCATCATCTTTAGAGTTTATGAAATAGCCGATCAACTTAAATCTTGATTATGTCAGCCCAAGTGGCTTCCAGCCAACCACAACACAAAAGCATTGATATACAAAGGCGTATCAATTCGTATAATCATGCCGTATTTTGTGTCGGCATGACACGATAAATTTAAACACAACATGACATGATAATGTATTGTACTTATACGAATATGAACACAAAATTTCTCGTTTTGATACAACACGGCATGATTTGACATGATAAGTTCGTTTTTTTTTTCTTTGACTAAGTTTGAACAATACATTATCACATGTTCATACAGAATACCACATTACACAACATGACAATACACGATACAAACTACAAAGTGTCCAATAAAATATATAAAGTAGTAGATTATCATGTTACTAATAACAGGTAAATGTGTCACTAAGTTAGATATGCCATACTTATAAAAACAAAAAGATATATATTTTGTAAAAGGCATATTTTTTAATTTAATTTTAGTGAAATTGGCTGGGTTTGAAAGATATTTCTTGAAGCATCCGCACTAATAAAACTTCACCTCTACTGGTGGAACTGAAATAGTGAAATTAATTCTGGTCAATTATCGTACCTAAACCCCAGTAATCCAAATATTATTGCCCAGTAAGTTGGGGTTTGTGGAAGAACAATAAAAAAGGAGGCCCAATTTCTTTTTATTAGAATAAGCCTAGGGGTGGCAATTTTTGATACGACCACGATACGCGACCACGAAAATGATACGAAAATAAGCGGGTTAGTGTTTAGCCTTATCGTGTTCGTGTCCTTATCGTGTCGACCACGATAAGGACCACGAAAATTTCGTGTCGTGTTCGTGTTTTTATCGTGTTTACACGATAGTGACACGAACACGATAGTGACATGATAATGACCGCGACATGAATACGATAAGGACCACGATAATACACGTTTGTTAGCGACCGCGATAATGGTGCGATAATGACACGTTTCGCATTAGTGACCGCGATAATGACACGATAACCCGATATTTTGTATATTTTTGTGTCGTGTATTGTCGTGTAAAATCGTGTCATATCGTGTAATTTGCTATCGTGTATTAATGTGTAAATCATTTTCTTTTTGTTTTTGACTTATCGTGTCACTATCGTGTCGACACGAAAATTTTTGTGTTCGTGTTGTGTCGGTGCAGATCCTTATCATGTCGTGTTCGTGTTTTCCCTTATCGTGTCATGTCGTTATCGTGTCGGCATGAAACACGACACGATAACACGATTTGACACCCCTAAATAAGCCCAATTAATTTGAAGTTAGGTTCACTCCGAATTTGGTGGTTAAACTCTAGTAGGGTATTATCGCGGAATGACTTCCTTAATTACAGTCTTAGTTAGTAAAATATGAGAAACAACAAGTTCGGCAATTAATACACACGAGTATGTAATTAAAATTTGTGAAAAGTTACAGTGAGAAATTGGCAAAAAATAATTGTTGACAAGCTAAAAAACTGGTATGAAAAACTCCATTGGAGAAAAGCACAGCAAATATCTTCTTTTATTTCAATATTCAAAAAACTCAATGAAGAAGAGAGCTGTGGACAACTTTTATACAAGTGCAATTCCCTCCAGATTCAAACCATCCAATAAGCACCGAACACGTGTGTAACTAATGCATGTGTTAGTAACTAACAAAACCGTGTGACTCTGACAAGAAAAACGTGAAATGAAGCAGCAACTAATAACAGTGAAAATCAACCAACAACTCAACACCCCCCCCCCTCAAGTAGGAATGTGGGGAAATGCACCATTCCTATCTTGAGCAAGAATGAACGGAAAGCAGGGCCTCCGAGAGATTTCAGTAAACACAAGTCGCAGATGTGTAGAAATGTCTTTGAGGAAGAATAAAGTCTCGTTTATGCGATCACGAACAATGTGGCAATCGATGTCGAGATATTTTGTTCGCTCATGGAAAACCGGATTCGTGATGATGTGTAAGGTCGCTTTGTTATCACACCATAATTCAACCGGTAAGCTAGCGAGAAATGTGAAGGTCCTCGCAATATTCAACAACCATTGAAGCTCAAACAGAGCGCCATAAGCGATACTCCGCCTCCGCCGATGATTTAGAGACGGTCTTTTGTTTCTTTGTTTTCCAAGAAACCAAAGAGCCCCCAAAGAAGATGCAGTTGCCCGTGAGAGATCGTCTAGTAACCAAACACTTACCCCAATCCGCGTCACAATAAGCATGAAAAGTGTGAACATTTCCCACCTAGGGTAAAATAAACCAAGGAGGGGTATCCTTCAAATATTTAAGCAAATGTATCGCCGCATCCCAATGCGCTCAAGTGGCGCGTGCATGAACGGCTAAGTTGTTGGATGCCGTAGGAAATGTCCGGCCTGGACATATTTAAGTACAAGAGTCTCCCAACCAATCGTCTGAATTTTGCAACATCAAGAAAAGAAGGTCCATGTTGCGCAGTTATGTTAAATCCTTCGGGAAAGGTGTGAATCGCTTGCGGCCAAAGATAGCCGGTGTCCTTCAACAAATCCATGATATATTTCCGTTAACTCAAGTGAGCCCTTGAGTGCTATGGAAGATCTCCAATCCAAGAAAATATTTAGCTGCACCGAGATCTTTTATAGTGAACAAATTATGCAAAGACTTCTTAAGAGAACAAATAAGGTCTTCAGAAGTGCCCGTTATAAGGACATCATCAACATAAATGATCAAGCCCAAAAACCGACTTCGACTCTCTAAATAAAAGGCGGTTTTCAAAGCGATTGAACAAATCCATAACCAATCAACTTCTCGAAAACTCAATATTCCATTGTCTAGACGCTTGCTTCAATCCATATAGACTATGTTTACGAAGACACACTTTCCCGGTTTTCGCTTTAAAATACCCTTAGGGGAAGCATGTACACCTCTTCATCAAAAAACCATGCAAGAACGTATTATTTATGTCAATATGGTGTAAGGGCCAACATCATTGTGTTGCTAAAGCAATAAGCTTCGGATTGAGACTGTTTTAGCCACGGAGAAAAACTCTCAAAGATATCAATACCTTCAACCTGTAAGTATCCCTTAGCCACCAAGCGAGTCTTATATCTTTCAATGCTTCCATCAGGATGTCTTTTGATCTTGTAAACCCACTTCGAGCCAATAGCTTTCTTCCCAGCTGGTAGAGGAGTTAGTTCCCAAGTCTCATTATCCTCTAGTGCCTTAAGTTCCTTATTCATGGCTTCAACCCAAACTTTGTCTTGTGTAGCCTGGGAGTAAGTGGAGGGCTCACAAGCTGAGCCAGTTATCTGAGTCAAAAATGTTGTGTAGGAGGGTGATAGGAAAGAACTACTCTGATGGGGAAAGCATTTCAAGTAATAGGGAGTAGGGTTCTGTATTTGTGTAGGAACAACCTTTGAAACCTCTGGCAAACCAGCTTTTGACTTTGAGCTAGTAACATAACGAGAGCCATCTAGGCCGAGTCTTGACTCGTGTCCTCTTCCAGGTACTCGGTGTTTTAGGGGCATTGGATGTAACTGGATGTTGCCTTGTTGAATCAATGGCAATGTGTGTGTCATCATCATCTGGAGAGTCAGGGAATGACATGGGAAGAGGTACCTCCACAGAAGGAGATGCAATAGCATGGAAGGGAAACTGTTGTTCATAGAAGATAACATCCCTAGAGATGAAAAATCTTGGAAGTAAGATCATACTGACTGTAACCTTTTACCCCGTAACATAGCCAAGGAAAACATATGCAGAAGCCCTTGGTTCAAACTTTATTCTATGTGGCCCAAGTGTAGATGCATAGCACAGGCACCCAAAAACCTTAAATCGATCATATCTTGGCATTTCTTTGTTAAACAATTCATATGGAGATTTCTAACCCAATAGTGCATTAGGTAATGAATTCATAATATGAAGCTATGACTAGAAGAGTATAGGGCCATAATTTTTTGGAACTCTTGACTGGAATAGCAGTGCTCTAGCTATCTCCAAAATCTGCCTATGCTTCCTTTCCACAACTCCATTCTGTTGTGGAGTGTAAGGACATGACCTCTCATGCAATATGCCCTTAGTAGAATTTTTTTTTTGTAATTCAGTGCTCAGAAACTCTAATCCATTATCAGTCCTGATCCTCTGCACTATCTTAAATCGAGTCTTAGCAACACTTATGAACTGTTGCAAGTGATTTCTAGCCTCTGACTTGAGCTTCATGAGGTAAATCCAGGTTGCTCGAGTGTTGTCATCCACAATTGTAAGCATATAGGAAGTGTTAGTAACTGATGCCTCATGATAAGGACCCCAAATATCCACATGTATTAGTTCAAAAGCATCATGTGTTTGGATTGAACTATGTGGAAAAGACAATCTACATTGTTTTGCTTCATGACAGGTATTACAAATCTTCAAATCATCTTTATTACACAAATGTCTCAGAAAATCTATATGTTCTAAACAACTCAAAGAAGTATGCCCTAGTCTTCTGTGCCATACAATCAAATCAGATGACTGAGCACCAGTAATAGTACTTCCTGCAAATGCTGAACCTTCAAAGACATAGAGCCCAGCCAATCCTTTTCCCACAGCCTTCAATATTCTTCCCTTAGGGTCCTACGGCGAGCATCTATTCTGAGAAAAAATACAATGAAGTTGATTCCCTTCTAGCAATTGACTCACAGACAAGACATTGTATTTGAACTTTAGAACAATCAACACATTTGTTAAGACTATCTCATTAGACAACTCAACATCCCCAGCATGTGTAACTATCACATTATTCCCATCAGGTAAGTGTACTATCACATGGTTAGGTATCAGTGTAGAGTTCTTAACCAATGAAGGTGAAGAGCAAATGTGTCTACTACCTCCAGTATCAACAATCCAACTATCCTTACCAAGTTCATGAAGCAATGAACGTGCAAAATGAGTTTGGTACTTATTACCTGAACAATCAACAAAATATGAGAAGGAGTGTGTGTCCCCTGAGGTTGTAACAACTTGTCTAGATAGATACTTTGCAATTTCCTTTTGTATCATAACTGCAAAATCTGGCAACTCAGGCTTCTTAGCTTCCTCTTCCTCCCTAGGCCTGGATTCAAAGAACACTATCAACCATATTGGTACCGAGATCTCTGTTCTTTCAACTCTTTATACCAATCAGGATACCCATGCAACTTGAAGCACTCTTTCATCTCATGACCATTGTACCCATAGTGATCACAAATTAGTTTGGCCCTTTCTTCCTTTGATTTCCTCGGTGCACCCCTGCCTCTACCATATGCAGCATTATTTCCCACAGATCTGTTAGATCCTCCGCCATAGGTCATGCCTAGTCCATTATTTCCCCTACCAAAAGTACTTGAGCCAAAGATCAATTTTTGGTATCAGAGGATCAAGTACCTTGTGTTTCGATTTTTGTTTTTCAACTTTCAAAATCATTGAGTACGCCTTGTTCACTTTGTTGGTAAAAGATCCATAAGGAGGAATTGATTCTTCTGGCTCAAAAACATCATTAAGTCCCATAAGGAATTGCATTAATTTGATATACATATCATTTTCACACACTTACTCCACACATACACTCCGACAATTGCACTAAGCACGCATACTTATCCCACAAGCATTTTAACCCGTAAAATAGGTAGTGTGATAGATGTACCTTGCGAGAACGTTGCAATTTCTTTCTCGAAGTTGATAACGCAGTGGTCCATTACTTTCGCCATACCTATTAGCTAACTCGTCCCAAAGTTGCTTAGAACTTTTAACATACATGAAGGCTTCTACAATCTCCTTTGAAATAGCATTGAGCGACCATGAAATCACCATAAAACCCGCTTTCGATATTGTTCATGTGCTTCGGTGTGAAGATCAGGAACATGAACCGTTCCATAGATGAATCCTAATTTCGACTTAGCTCCTAGTGCTAACCTCATCACACGACTCGGTCAAGTAGTTCGAGCATGTAAGTGGATTCTAACTAAAACCATGCCTGGATGATCCGATCCATGTAAGGAGAGAGGATCAAGTCCTGGCGTAAACAGATACCATCTTCGCAAAGACTTTCCTATTCCGGATGTTCACCTTCTTCAACTTCTAAGAGATCATCGATTCTGTCATTCGGCAAGCCATGAACTAATCCTGCTCTGGTACCATGTTGACAAGCTAAAAAACTGGTATGAAAAACTCCATTGGAGAAAAGCAGAGCAAATATCTTCTTTTATTTCAATATTCAAAAAACTCAATGAAGAAGAGAGTTGTGGACAACTTTTATACAAGTGCAATTCCCTCTAGATTCAAACCATCCAATAAGCACCGAACACGTGTGTAACTAATGCATGTGTGAGTAACTAATAAAACCGTGTGACTCTGATAAGAAAAACGTGAAATGAAGCAGCAACTAATAACAGTGAAAATCAACCAACAACTCAACAATAATAATAAGAAAATGGTTAGTATATGAATTGTACGGATAAAATACAATGTGAATTTCTCGAGTAAAAATGTTCTTATTTTTTTTTCTCGTATGAATTAACTAATGTAAATTTTTTTTATTAAGTATATTTGTATTATTTAATTTATAACTATGATATAGTTCAAAGAAAATTGATTGATTTCTTATTTCAAAAGTTTAGTATTCTTATTTTGTTATTCATATAATATCTCTTTAATACTAATACATATTTTTACATTATTTGTAAATATTGTAAAATGCTAATTACCGAATATTATTCATCAAGTTAAGTATATTATGAGTAAATATAACATGTACACCACACGTTTTCATACAACTATTACCAATAATTTAGAAATTTTGTTCATACGTACATATGCATACATATATAATACGAGTTTTCACCGGCCCGCGTATGCATCCATGTGAGTTCAATTCGGGGGATAGATCAACGGTACTTTTGATTTGGGTCGGGGGTCACATATACTTGTTCTATTTACCTAAGAGAACCGATTATCGTCATTAGACCCCATCAAAGACATTTGTCACATCGCCAATCGTGCACATCCCACGATTACATTGGTGGCGATGATTGTTGAGATATGTCACTTGTGAGTTGTCACACATTGATTAATTAAAGGAAGAGAGTCTACTTTATAAGCCAAGTGAGCTACTCCTCATATCACCAATTGGTTTTAGGATGAAACCTCACTTGGTGGGCTTTGGCTCTCTGTCATATTGAGTATACTTCATGTGTGGAATCGTATCAAGTCCTCCCGAGTTTAACATGGTATCAGAGTGGGCCCCATGCTCGGCCCAAGATGGGTTGTATCACATAATGGAGTGTTTGTTGAGATATGTCACTTGTGAGTTGTCCCACATTGATTAATTAAGTAAAGAAAGTCTACTTTATAAGCAAGTGAGTTACTCCTCTTATCACCAATTGATTGATGAGGATCGGAGCTTAAGTCGGACATAAGCCTGTTTGGATAAATATGAGTTTTCATATGTAGCAATTCATCGGAGGCCTTGTTTGTTTATGTTTCCAATGGCCTCTTTCCGGTTCCAACTATACATAAAAGTGGAATCATGTTTGTTCATAAAATTTCCAATGGAAATCATCATTTTCATTTTCTATTTTTCACATAAAACAACATCTCAAACCTATAATTTCTATTCTCAAACCTATACACTACCCTACATCACTCATCATTACTTATCAATCACTATTCTCATATTTTAACCCAATTATATATATGTGGGACCCACCATTATCAACTTTATCTAATTAAAATATTACTATTTTTAAATTATAACTATCTAATGGGACCATTAACTTAATCTTACAAATATAATATTATATATTCAAATTAAAATATTGAAGTAGACCCCACCACTACCAACTTTTCAATTATTATATACATAAAATAATATTTCAAAACTACTCAAACCAAACACAATCTCATTTCCAACCCTACATAAAACACATTTTAATTCATTCATCCAAACACAATCCTAATTTCACACGAAAACCAATAAATTCTCAAAATTCTATTTCCAACTCCAGAAACTGGAAATAGACCATGGAAACATAAACAAACAGGCCCTGATTCTTCCTTAAATTTTGAGATTTTTTTTTGGTTATTACTATTAATATTATTGTCTTAAATAATACATTTTCATTGATATCTTTTGTACCTAATCCACATGAATAGAAAAGCAGATCTGGTGCTGCGGAACACAGCAGGCAGATGAGCCATCCAAAGTAGCAAAATATTTGCTCGTACAACGGTCCCCTCTCTTTCCCCTTGTACTGTCCCATTGACATTAGCTATCCAATCACAGAGATTAATCGATCTATCTTGCATAAATAAAATATTTCTCAAATTTTATATAAAATAACATATATATAAAAACATTTAAAAATCATACATAAGAAATATAAGTACATTTCTATACGAAGTGAAATGATTGTTCAATGCCGGTGGCACCCTTCAAAAACCTGATTTTAAATACACTTTCCATACGTATGTCCGAAATGTTGTTTTTAAATTAATTTGAAATTGCCTCATTGAATCCGATATGAAAATAGAAGAAACTGAAGAAGAAAATTTAGAAAATTGGTTACTTGGAGGACTAACCTGAGTAAAAAATAATAGATTCCAATTGTTTAATATATACATGTGTATAACTTTAAATTGATGAAGCTCAATTCAAAATCAGTTATTATTTATTTTGGTATAAAATGTATATAATATTTACATTCTAGAAATAAATAATAACATTTTGTGAAGCATATTAGACCATATTATGTATACTATGACATTTTTTTTTTTTTTTGAAGATAAAACCGTATCACATGTATTAATCAAACGAAATATCATCCGATACAATTTCATCCATCCAATGAGGATAAAACCCACTTGACCAACAAAAGGCCGTAGGTAAAAAAAAATAAGCAAAACTCGCTAGTCTATGAGCAATATTATTTGCCGAACGGCGAATATGTAATAAATCAGTCACCTCCAAGCTAGCTAACAAAGATTTTATATCAGCAACAATACCTCCATGGTAGCTTAAATCCTCTTCAATGGCCGTGACTGCTTGCACTGCTATTAAAGAGTCCGTTGATACCCGTACTCGGCTAAAACCTCCATCTCTGATTTGTGTAAGGCCTTCATAAAGAGCTAGCAGCTCTCCCATTAAAACATCAACCATATATCGTATTTCTTACCAAATGCGCGAAGCACCATCCCGGTTTCATCCCGAATCACTCAACCCGAAGCATACATCTGTTCTTTTTCATTATAACATGCATCAACCTCCATGCTAAGTACTCCAGGTGGTGGTCTAGCCCATCTAGTATTTGAATTCGCTCGTACCACGCCTACACTTCTCACGCCCTTGTCTTGCGCCATCTGGTATGCCAAAAGAAAATCATCCACCCATGATTCCTTGATGTCTTCATTATGCAAAAACTTCTGTTTTTCTTTCCATATGGCCCAGGTAGTGCATAAAAAATACTCAAACTTCTTTCTCCCTAACTCATCTCTCATCCAAATACCAATATCCACCACACTACCATCCTTTAACCACTTCAATTTGTGCCAATACCTTGCCTTCTTCCACATCTGTTTTAAACACGGGCAGAAAAATAATGCATGTGTAGAATTGTCATTTCGGTGGCATAAATCACACCCTCCAGAATCGGTACATGATGCCGATTAAATTATGCTTGGATGGAATTGTAAGTCAAGCGCTACGATAATCTAGAGGGGGTGAATAGATTATCTCCATCTTTTCGATTTCGCCCTCTTTTTATAACCGAATGCTCAAACACAATAATAAAGGTGCGGAATGTAAACAACACATGTCGATTTAAAGAGGTTCAACCCACCTAGGGCCTAATCCTCTACCACCCCCAAAGATATATCCGGGATGGATTTCAAAAAGAAAAAGAATTTTATTAATTACCAAAATTAATACAAATTCAACTTACAACACCTTGAAGAGCACCACACTCTTCTTCAACACCACCTTTGGAGATTACCACAATCTCACTTTGAAGATTACCACAATCTTCCTTCAACGGCACCTTGTGAAGAATTACCACAATCTTCAACCTTGAAGAATACCAAATTCTTCAACACCTCAATAAGAAGATCACCACAATCTTCTTGCACCTATCACCTAGATCATCCAAGTGTGCTCTTTCCACAAGAACACTCACAAGGATATCTTGTGTTTGAATGATAACCAAAAATCAAGATTACAACTCAATAAAGAATATTACAATTTGAGTGCGAAGTGTAATCAAGAATAGCCTAGACCTCAAAGATGTGAAAGTGATAAGCTAGGCAATTTTACAACAAGAATAATAACAATGAAAGACCAAGTATTTGCTTGAAGTGTATCTTGTTGTGTTGTATCTCAATTGTTATTTTGGTTGCTCCAAAACTTCCTCTATTTATAGGAGATGATTGATCAAGTATAGGCTCCTCTTGGGGATTGAAAATCTACAGAAAAATACAATTAAAATCAAGAATATAGCTGTTAGAAATCAATCCCACAATTTAAGGAAATGTGTCTGCTGTCAAACGGTCATATTTTTGCTGTCAATACAAAGGGCGACCGGTCGCACAGAAATAAGAGAAATGAGAACACTTTGAAAAATACAACAGGGCGACCGGTCGACGTAGGCTTCGACCGGTCGACCCCTGTCTCAACCGGTCCCCCTAGTCAAAAAACGAAGAGGTTTTTGTTCTGTTTCAAAATGAAACTTACAGTCGGTCGGCCATTGGCGCAGTCGGTCGACGATCGGCGCCGAGCGCCGGTCGACGGCCTGCTTGTTTTTACTTCCGTCTCATTTTTGTTTCTAAAAACATCTTGGTCACGGGTTGCCCTATAGGGCGACCGGTCGACCACGAGACAGAAATGTTGTCCAATTTTTGTCGAAAATAAAACTCAAGAAATACTCCGAAAAATTTAGTAAAAACATTTTAAACCAATCGGGAGTATTTAGACAACATTTAGAAATCTTGTTTTAGGAGTAAAACCCCATTGACATAAAATCATTAAAAGTGTTGTCCATTATTATCAAAAATAAACTTGAGGAAATACTCCGGAAAATATTAAAACCATTTTAAATCATTTAGGAGTATTTGGACAACCTTTAAAAATATTGTTTTGGTGACAAAATAAAATCATCAAAATTAAGATAAAAACATGTATCAAACAATCTCCCCCTTTTTGATGATTACAAACCAAAACAATTTTTACACCAACTAAGAGGGCAATTTTAGAAATGATTTTCCGGTAAAAACATTTGACCGTTTGGAAGCAACCAAAATTTCCAAAAATATTAAAGCAACCAAGTAGGGAGTAAATATATTCAATAATAAGCACAAGCTCCCCCTATCAACAAGCATATCAAGAATAATGTAAAAGCAATTTTTCATAAGCTAAAAGCTTTAGCTTTTATAATTTGTTCAAGAGCTTATAAGTTCCCCCTGTCACAAAACATCATTAAACAATTATATAAGTCCATCAAGCAACAATTGGACTAAAAACAAATCACAACATATGGCTTTTATGAGCCATAGCTTATAGCTTTTATGACAAGCTTTTATTAGCTTCTTTGAGCTAATGAGTCAATATCCTGTTTCTCCCCCTTTGGAATCATCAAAAAGAATGTTAGGATGATAAAAACATTATATAAATATATCAAAGTGCGCAAACGAGACGGTTTATCAACCATCGAGCAATTTATACATAAAGTCCAAGGAAAATGGGAGAATTTTAACATAAGAGATCCATAAGCTCATTAGTTAGCTAAAAACATGATTTCAACAAGATTTTAAGACATTTTGAAGCAAGAGAATCATGTAGAGGTTGAAAGTTTCATAGCGACATTTCAACAAACACCTTGTGTGCGTGAAAAATAAAAGCTTTTGCATATAGTCCTTGTAAAGGTTTCAAGCCAAAAATTTTCATGTCATCAATCAACCTCATTCCAAAGCTCAAAAAGATCATATGCACCTTATGCAACAATTTGTACATCAAATAAGAAGCTCAAAGTAGATTCTCAAGGGTTCAACCCAATTGAGATAAGCTAAGAATGAACAAGTCATTACAAATGCCAAAAATTAAAGCATCCATCAAGTAATATAAGTCATGCCTTAAGCAATACATGCATCAAATTTCCCAACATATCCAACTAAGCATAAAGATCAAAACATTTAAGGAAGCACTTTTACCATCGATTACCTCATACCAATTTTCAAACCATGCCATATAAGAGTATTTTTACCATCAAATACTCCATCAAAATAGTGATCATCCACAAGTCATTATCAACTTGCAATTTTAACCTTTTTAAGAAAAACAAGCAAATATCATTAGTGCAAATTAGTTTTACAAAAGTTCATCAAAATACAAAGCATCATTAATGAAAAATGCTAGAAAGTAAAGGGGTGGGGACATCATTCCTCATCCGAGGAGAAGCAAGATCCGGGAATAAAATCCTTGATAAATTTCTTCAATTTGCCGATAGACTTTTGCATTTTGGAGGTCTTTTGCTCCAAATCCTCATATCTCGTCTCATGAAAAGCCCTCATCTCATCAAATTCGGCTTGAGTATACCTCTAGGTGGTTGAGCACCAGTATTACCCTCCGGATTGTTCGGTTCGCCCTCTTCCGCCAATCTTGCGGCCTCGCGTCATCAAAGTAGTCATTAGGATCGGGGACTCTTGACCTCTTCCTCTAGCCATTTTGGTTGGTCGGATGTCCATATTCTTGCGCATCGTGACCATTTGGGAGATATTATCAATGTCGAAGTCATTTTGAAATACTTCCGAGTTACACTCGACGAAGGAAGTCGATTGAATAAGAAGTTTACAAATCCAATTTCCCATAACTAACTTCTTATTACCTTGAGTGATGGACTCGATTAGACATTGAATAAGTATGGCACCAAAGTTAAGTGGTTCCTCCTAGCAATCTTATACGTCAAAAAGTAATCCATGTTGCTAGGCATCTTTCCGACTTACCACAAATGCAATATGCGACAATGGCCGACAAAATACGATGCTCAAGTGTCATTGCCAACAAAGAGTACTTTGGCCATACTCCCAAATACGTCTTCACTTCTTTCATTGACACCCCCAACATTTCATCATTCCAAGTCCCACAAGAGAAATAATCCCAACCACCTTCTCTAACACGTAAAAACCGGCAAATGTCATTGGGAGTCCATCTAAAATGTCGTCCCCTTATAAGAGAATTTACGGCTATAGCTTCCTTTCAACATCATATTCGACCCACATATTGGCATAAAAGAGTTGGATAATATCATCATCATACAAAACATAAGCATGTTCCCATAAATACATCCAACCTTGCTCTCAAAAAATCCTCTAATCGTAGGATACTCATTTGTAAATGAACTAAAACGACACATTTTAGTCCGAGCAATAGACTTTCCTCCCATTCCCGAGTCCTCATAATACCATTCCGCATATTTATTGATGAAATTAAGAACATTGTGGGAATTAGGGGCTTGAGTAACGAAGGATTTTTTACCTTTCGCCCAACGGCAATTTTGGAGCGAAATTGTTCCACGTAGCTCGGTAATTTGGGCCCGAGAGAGAATGGGATTTTGAACATCATCACCTTCTTGAGCCACGTTTCTTTGAGCGGCTCGAATATCCCTTTGTTCGGCTTCTTGCCGATTTCTTGTGAACCCTCTCCACCCCTTCTACGCTTGGAGATGGGATTTGACCAGTGTGGAATTCTTTGGGGGAGCCATATATGTAAGATTCTTGTGAAAATAGGAAGATTAGCAACAAGAATCGTGAAAAATGATGAAGAATTGAAGATTTTGGAAGAAAGGGAAAAAAATCGCTGCAATAAGGGTTTGAGAAAAAATCCTGCGTCTGTTTTAAGAGCTGAAGACAGAATGTTTTTAAGTCAGTGTAAAAAATAGCCAGGCGACCGGTCGGGTAGGGCGGACGGCCGCCCGCTTTGTCCGTCCCGGTAATATTTTCTTTCCTAGAGTTTTCCAAAATTCGATTTTACACCCCAAAAGTTTTAAAAGTTTGCAAAAAGAGTATTATTGGGTTATATCCAACAAATATGGGTTTTGGGAAAACATATAATCGAGAAAATCGAGACATAACAAGTAGTGCCTTTTTAAGAGAATATTTGCAAAATAATTTAGGGGCACTTAAGGGGTTAAAGTGAAATATCTTAAAAGATATGTGCATAAGCATAATATCGAGTTTAAAAGAAAATACGAGTAGACATACCTCGATAAGAGACTTGATGACGTAATGATTATGAGTTATGTATCCTACACAATTCTTAGACAACATTTGCATAGAAAATACAAGTGTAGGCAAGTAATAGGAGATATCAAAAAGAGCTTATGCTATAAGATATCATAAGAGATAATAAACCACATAAGTCTAATTAAAATGCACAAGAGTTTTAAAAAATCATATAAGGTCTCTTTTTTTTTTTTAAAAAAAAATATTTTAAAAGCACAAAAAAAAAAAACTTGAAAACTCATTTTGCAATTGAGACACAAATAAAAACAAAAATAAAATACATATATAAATGGAGAGATACGGTTTACCAATTCGTCGTTTCCATGGGTTGTGTCTTTCCCATTTTTGATGATATCTTCCCTTGAGAAGTCACTTTGTTGATGATGACTTCTTTGATTACTCCGTTTCAAGGTTGGTTACCTTCCCATTGTTGATGATTTCTTCTTTCTTTGAAAATCATCTTGTTGATGATGTCTTTGCCATTTCCAAGGATTGTGTTCTTCCCATTTTTGATTATACGCTCTTCTTGGAAATTGGCTTTGTTGAGAATAGTTTCTCCTTCTTTGATCAAATGAAACGTTCATTTGATGTTTTCTTGGTGGCATGAATTTTCTCCGATTATTACTTTGTCGGGTACCTAATAACACATTATTTTGTGGTACCCTCATGTGTTTGGGTCCTTTAGGATTAGCTTTGAGACTTTTAGGTCTCCAACAATAATTAGAGCTATTTAGCCCGACAAGAATTAGCCGTATGACCCTTTTGCCACAATAAAAACAAGTAATAACTCTAGGAGCATAATGACCAATATGCATAGTGACTTGATCCTTTTTCATATGATTAACAACATTAGGCTTATGATCAAGTCCTTTATCACAATTATGAATATCAACAATATTGGACATTTTATTGGTACTCAAGTTGGATTTTAATAAATCCTTTTTCATGCAATCAATATTCTCAACAAGAGTACTATTTTCTTTTTCAAGGTTTCTAACCTTGTCAAGAGTGGTGGTGTGAGCACATGATAGTGATTCATAGGACGTAAATAAACTATCCTTATCATTTTTCAAAATATTGAATTCCTTTTTCAAATTTTTGTATCTAACAAGTAAGCTTTGGAATTCATTTTGAAGTTCATCATAATCATTTTGTAAATCACTATAATCATTTTGAATGACAATATCATGGGAAGTAGAGGGTTTAAGACATACCTCGTTTTCTTCATTTATGCCCATAAAACAATATTCAACTTCTTTATAGTTGGAAGTTGTAGGAGGCTTGTTCCTTAGATTTGAGCTTGTATGACCTTGAGAAGTAGATGCTTTTGTTTGACTCCTTTCATTTGCAAATACTCCATAGATGGCTTCTAATTTTTTCCATACTTCATGTGCCGACTTTATTCCTACAATATGTTCATATTCTAAATTAGTAAAGGAACAATACAAAACATTTAAAGCCTTACCGTTTAAGGAGATGATTTTCTTCTCCTCATTATTGAGCTTATAGAAGCCTTTTGAGGTGTGTGGTGTATCTTTCATTGGAATGGATTCTCCATTTATGACGGTGTTCCAAATGTCGAACCCGCAACCTTGTAAGTAGCATTCCATTCTTTCTTTCCAAAAATTAAAATTTTTGGAATCAAATAGTGGTGGCTACGATAATCTAGAGGGGGGGTGAATAGATTATCTCCATCTTTTCGATTTCGCCCTCTTTTTATAACCGAATGCTCAAACACAATAATAAAGGTGCGGAATGTAAACAACACACGTCGATTTAAAGAGGTTCAACCCACCTAGGGCCTAATCCTCTACCACCCCAGTATATCCGGGATGGATTTCAAAAAGAAAAAAAGAATTTTATTAATTACCAAAATTAATACAAATTCAACTTACAACACCTTGAAGAGCACCACACTCTTCTTCAACACCACCTTTGGAGATTACCACAATCTCACTTTGAAGATTACCACAATCTTCCTTCAACGGCACCTTGTGAAGATTACCACAATCTTCAACCTTGAAGAATACCAAATTCTTCAACACCTCAATAAGAAGATCACCACAATCTTCTTGCACCTATCACCTTGATCATCCAAGTGTGCTCTTTCCACAAGAACACTCACAAGGATATCTTGTGTTTGAATGATAACCAAAAATCAAGATTACAACTCAATAAAGAATATTACAATTTGAGTGCGAAGTGTAATCAAGAATAGCCTAGACCTCAAAGATGTGAAAGTGATAAGCTAGGCAAGCGATTTTACAACAAGAATAATAACAATGAAAGACCAAGTATTTGCTTGAAGTGTATCTTGTTGTGTTGTATCTCAATTGTTATTTTGGTTGCTCCAAAACTTCCTC
Source organism: Rehmannia glutinosa (assembly GCA_016081115.2). Classification (NCBI taxonomy): domain Eukaryota; kingdom Viridiplantae; phylum Streptophyta; class Magnoliopsida; order Lamiales; family Orobanchaceae; genus Rehmannia; species Rehmannia glutinosa. The sequence continues at coordinate 201,041 of JABTTQ020000033.1, forward strand.
TATTTATAGGAGATGATTGATCAAGTATAGGCTCCTCTTGGGGATTGAAAATCTCTGAGAAAAATACAATTAAAATCAAGAATATAGCTGTTAGAAATCAATCCCACAATTTAAGGAAATGTGTCTGTTTTGTCAAACGGTCATATTTTTGTTTTCAATACAGGCGGCCAGGTCGCATTTAAATAAGAGAAATGAGAACACTTTGAAAAATACAACAGGGCGACCGGTCGGTCGTGAGGCTTCGACCAGGTCGGCCCTGTCTCAACCGGTCCCCCTAGTCAAAAACGAAGAGGTTTTGTTCTGTTTCAAAATGAAACTTACAGTGCGGTCGGCCGATTGGGCGGCGGCCGACCGCTTGTTTTTACTTCCGTCTCATTTTCTATTTCTACAAAAATCTTCAGTCACGGGTTGCCCTATGGGGGCGACCGGTCGACACACGAGACAGAAATGTTGTCCAATTTTTGTCGAAAATAAAACTCAAGAAATACTCCGAAAAATTTAGTAAAAACATTTTAAACCAATCGGGAGTATTTAGACAACATTTAGAAATCTTGTTTTAGGAGTAAAAACCCATTGACATAAAATCATTAAAAGTGTTGTCCATTATTATCAAAAATAAACTTGAGGAAATACTCAGGAAAATATTAAAACCATTTTAAATCATTTAGGAGTATTTGGACAACCTTTAAAAACATTGTTTTGGTGACAAAATAAAATCATCAAAATTAAGATAAAAACATGTATCAAACGGGAATACTATCATGAGAAGCCCTCCACCCAAAAATTTTAATTTTTGGAGGAATAGACATTGTCCATATCGTTTTCCACCACTTCTCCATAATCTGCGATGTGCTCTTTATGCTCCGAGGTTCATAAAAACCAATCTCCGGTTTGTACCCATCCCTAACCAAGTAAACTCCATTTTCATTATATCTCCAAAAACGCGTGCGTACGCTCTTCGGAACACAGGTAAGGGGATGCGAAGTATTTCGAGCTATGTCTTGAGGGAAGCTACCATTAATTAACTCCATATTCCAATCACCATACGCCATAAGATCAGCCACATAATTAATAATTCTCCACTAAATCATTCCTCTCGATTGGTTTGTTGAGAGCGGGTATCAATGATCGAGAATGAACTCGAATTTTTCTCCCATCACCAACTCTCCAAGTCATTCCTTTAGCCATAGCTCTGCTCCATACCGGGGATCTCCATATACGAGGGGTTCGAGCAATTTCAAAGCATCCATAACATCAACATGTTTGAAGTACCTTGCCTTCAACACCCTTGTTACCAAGCTCTCCGGATTGCGAATAATTCTCCATAATTGTTTAGCCAATAATGCTTTGTTGAAAGCCTTGAGACTCCTAAATCCCATACCATCCTTGCATTTTGGTTGACACAATGCCTCCCATTTTCTCCAATGCATCTTCATCTTGCCACCATCCATCCCCCACGAAAAATTAGAACAAGTATTTTCAATTCTGTCGCACATCGGCCCCGGGATTCGAAAACAAGACATTGCGTATGTAGGAATTGCTTGAAGGACCGACTTAATAAGTACTTCTTTACCTCCTTCAGAAAACACCTTTCCCCCCATCCTTGTATCTGTTTCATTATTCTCTCCTGTAGGTATCCAAACTGAATTTTTTTGCTTCTTAACGAGAAGGTAGGCAAGCCCAAATACACTTCATGTCCCTGCACCACTTGAACCTTGAATTTCGATTTGAAACAATCAACCATGTATACGAACTTGTATTTGGGCTAAAAGTTAGTCTTTGATTCTCATAGTTGATCATTTGCCCTGAAGCCTTCTCATAGGTCCAGAAATCGATGCTACTTGCTTGCATTCCTCTTTGTTGCACGACAAAAAACCAAGTTTGTCATCCGCGAAAAATAAATGCGATATAGGTGGACATTGGTTGGCTATTCTAACTCCGTGGATCAACTTTCTATCCAAGTTGTATTCAAATAAAGCTGACAACCCCTGTGTACAGAGGACGAACAGGTATGGCGATAGAGGATCGCCCTGGCGAAGACCTCATTGCGGGTTAACTGCTCCCACAACCGCGTTATTTAGAGAAAATGAGTATTTCACCGTACTAACACATTGCATTGTTAGCTCTATCCATCGACTCGCAAACCTCATTTTCTCCATTAGTGCCCGTAGAAATTGCCATTCCACCCGATCGTACGCTTTACTCATATCCAATTTCAACGCCGCATATCCACGTTTGCTTGCTCGATGATTCCGGATCCAATGTATGCTTTCGAACCCTAGAATAACGTTATCCGTAATAAGTCGACCCGGAATAAAGGCACTTTGACATTCATCAATCACATTATTGAGAATCGGACGAAGCACATTGTTTCGTCATTGCTCGCAACAATCTTGTAGCATACATTACACAGGCTTATTGGCCGAAATTCTTTTATCATCACTGGGTTTGAAACTTTTGGGATCAGCGTTACTATAGTCCCATTCCACTTTGACAAATCGCCACCATTATTAAGAACATGTAGCACTTCTTTCATCACCGTTTCCCAACAATCAACCAATATTTCGATAAAAAGAGTCGGCATTCCATCCGGTCCTGGTGCTTTGTCCGGATTCATATCAAAGAGAGCCCGTTTCACCTCTTTTGTCGTGAATGGCCTGCAAAGCATATCATTCATATCCTCATCTACTTGTAAATTCACTTTGCCCAGTACATTTTCCATCTCTTCCGCTGACGGGCTCGAGGTGGTAAACAACTCATTAAAGTAGTCCATTATGATATCGGTCATGGCGATTGATCCGCATGTAAATCCCCTTGTCTCGACATTCGGCCGTGTATGGTGTTGATTTTTCGTATATTACTTGCTTGCGCATGGAAGTATGGTGTATTTTTGTCGCCTTGTTTTAGCCAATTATTTCGACTCACGTTGTTTCCAAAATACTTCTCTCTTTCATTGCCAAGTCCTCAACCACCTTCTCTAAATGTCGAATTTTCGTATCTTGATTTCTCATTTCTTTGTGGATTCTTCATGGCATTTAATTTATCCCTAGCCTCCTTAAGTTTTGTAGGCAAATTTCTGAATTTTCTGTTTGCCCAGCTCTGTATTCTTGTGCTACAATTTTGTATTTTATCCACAGATTCTCTTAACTTCCCCGCTCCTAACCATCCTTCCTCCACCACTTCTTTGCGAGTCCTCCTCCAAACTCCAAAATGTTTGAATCTAAATCTTTTCGGTGAGGAATTTGAGAAGCATGCCCTATTCCACCCGATATTTGCCATTTAATGCTAACCGCCCTATGATCGGAGGAAAAGAACTCTAATGAATTAATTCTCGCGTCGAATAAAGAATTCTCCATTAGAATGAGCTCAAAAATCGATCAAGCTTCTCAAAAACTAACTCTCTCCCAATCGTCATGTTCACCCATGTGAATTGGTCAACACCTCCATACATGTCTTATAGCTCACACTCGTCGATTGTGGTTCAAAGCCTTTGCATTTGTGATTCGGACCTTAAACGACCTCCTAGTTTTCGGTTTGGTAGCATATTTCATTAAAATCACCCCCACAAGCCACGAAAGATGATTTAACTCCCTCATCATCGCCAATCGTCTTAGTAATTCCCATGATTCATGTCTCCTTTGCGTTTCCGGCTTCCCATAAAAACCCGTAAATCTCCATAATTTTTCCCCGTCTTGGATAATACTATCTATATGCCCCATAGAATATGACTTAACTGAAACCGATATTGTGTACTTCCACAAAAGCATCAATCCACCCTTTTTTCCTAGACAATTCACCACGAATAGCCCTTGAAAACCTAGCCATTCCTTCCATCTCTTACAATTATAATATCTTACTTTTTTCGCATAAAAATAAGAGATCGGGATCTTCCGTAGCGACTAATCGCTTCAATTCACGGAACGCTCGTTGGTTCCCAAGCCCTCGAGCGTTCCAAATTATGCAACTCATATTTCGTGGTGGGTTGCAACGCAAGCCCCGCCATCTCATTAGTGTCCATCTCAGTTTTTTCAGTTCTCTTTACCTCCATCTCATTGTCGGTATTTTGCCGTTTCAGATTATTCGTCCCCTCATCTAGGTCCGTGTCCATGATTGATAATCTCCTCTTGTACGCCTTGTTTTTATTTTGGGTCGTCATATTCTTTCCCACCTCTCTAGCTCTACGCTTCCATTTTTTGGGACTTCTTCCCGTTGAGGATTCAGAAATATTGTTTTCATTAGAGGAACCTTGAGATTTGTCCACTGTAACAATTTCAAGGCCTGTGATTTCCACAGATCCTCTCTCCCCAATTATCTCTGCAACATAACCCAGCTCTTTGTCTCCCTCTCTGTTTGATACATATTTTTATCTTAATTTTGATGATTTTATTTTTACACCAAAACAATGTTTTTAATTGTTGTCCAAATACTCCTAAATGATTTAAAATGGTTTTAATATTTTTCTCGAGTATTTCTTCAAGTTCTATTTTAGATAAAATTGGACAACACTTCTAATGATTTTATGTTTATAAGTTTTTACTTCAAAACAAGATTCTAAATGTTGTCTAAATACTCTGATTGGTTTAAAATATTTTTACTAAATTTTTGGAGTATTTCTTGAGTTTTATTTTCGATAAATCGGACAATATTTTTGTCTCGAGGTCAACCGGTCGCCGTAGAGGGCAACCCGTGCACTGAAGATGAATTTTGGAACAAAAAATGAGGCGGAAAGGAAATTAGCCGGTCGACCGGTCGACGGCGTCGGCCGTGGCGTCGGCCGTGCACAGGAACAAAAATTGAAACAGAACTTGCCTTCTTGTTAAAACCTTAAGGGGGACGGTTGGGGTGGGCGTCGGCCGTCGAGGTGTACGTCGACCGTCGCCTGTTGTATTTTGTTGTGTATTCTTCAAACGCGTCTATTTCGTGCGACGTCGTCATCTATCTTTTAATGACAAATTACGATTGTTTGACAATGAGACAAACTTTCCTTAAAATGTGGGATTGATTTCTAACAGCTATATTCTTAATTTTAATTGTGTTTTTTCAGATTTTCAATCCCCAAGAGGAGCCTATGCTTGATCAATCATCTCCTATAAATAGAGGAAGTTTTGGAGCAACCAATATAACAATTGAGATACAACACAACAAGATACACTTCAAGCAAACACTTGTTCTTCATTGTCATTATTCTTGTTGTAATTTTGCCTAGCTTATCACTTTCACATCCTTGAGGTCTAGGCTTTTATTTCTTGATTACACTTGCACTCAAATTGTATTATTCATTATTGAGTTGTAATCTTGTTTTTGGGTTATCATTCAACACAAGATATCCTTGTGAGTGTTCTTATGGTAAGAACACACTTGGGTGATCTAGGTGTTAGGTGTAAGAAGATTGTGGTAATCTTCTTGTTAAGGTGTTGAAGAATTTGGTATTCTTCAAGGTTGAAGATTGTGGTAAGCTTCACAAGGTGCCGTTGAAGATTGTGGTAATCTTCAAGAGAGATTGTGGTAATCTCAAAGGTGGTGTTGAAGAAGAGTGTGGTGCTCTTCAAGGTGTTGTTGTAAGTTGGTGTTGTATTAATTTTGGTAATTAATAAAATCTTTTTTATTTTTGAAATCCATCTCGGATATCTTTGGGGTGGTAGAGGATTAGGCCCTAGGTGGGTTGAACCGCTATAAATCGGCGTGTGTTGTTTACATTCCGCACCTTTATTATTGTCTTTGAGCTTTCGGTTCAAAAAAGAGGGTAAAACGAAAAGATGGAGATAATCTATTCACCCCCTTCTAGATTATCATAGCCGCTTGGACTTACAAGTGGTATCAAAGCCAAACTCTTTGGCAAGCTCGTTTAACATCACGAGTTAAGAGGAACGATCGTCGCTACGAAGCTCTGAAGCTCAACTTTCGGCACCTCCACCACCAAGCCACCTCTATTTGATTCCAAAAATTATATTATTTGGAAAGAAAGAATGGAATGTTATTTACAAGGTTGCGGGTTCGATATTTGGAACATCATCATCAATGGAGAATCCATTCCAATGAAAGACACACCATACACCTCCAAAGCTCTCAAGGAGCTCAATGATGAAGAAAAGAAAGCCATCTCCCTAAATGGTAAAGCTCTCAATATTTTGTATTGTTCACTTACTAATTTGGAATATGAACATATTGTAGGAATTCGATCGGCACATGAAGTATGGCACAAATTAGAAGCGATCTATGGAGTATTTGCAAATGAAAGGAGTCAAACAAAAGCATCTACTTCTCAAAGGGATACAAGTTCAAATCTAAGAAACAAGCCTTTTACAACTTCCAACTATGAAGAAGTTGAACATTGTCTTATGGGCATCGAAGAAGAAAAAGAGGTATGTTTAAAACCTCTACTTCTTATGATATTATCATTCAAAATGATTATAGTGATTTACAAACTGATTTTGATAATCTTCAAAATGAATTCCAAAATTTACTAGTTAAGTACAAAAATTTGAAAAAGGAATTCAATGTTTTGAAAAATGAAAAGGATATTTTATTTACTTCATATGAATCACTATCATGTGCTCACACACCACACTTGATAAGGTTAGAAACCTTGAAAAACAAAATAGTACTCTTGTTGAGGATATTAATTGCATGAAAATGATTTATCAAAATCCAACTTGAGTACCAATAAATTGCCCAATATTGTGAATGTTAAAAGTTGTGATAATTTGAATAGTGAACTTGATCATGAGCCTAATATTGTCAAACATATGAAAAAGAATCGAGTTCCTATGCATGATAGTAATGTTACTTGTTTTTATTGCGGTTAGAAGGTCATATGGTAAATACTTGTCGGGCTAGAAATAGCTCTAATTATTGTTGGAGACCTAAAATTCTCAAGACTAATCCCAAAGGACCCAAGCACTTGAGGGTACCACATAACAATGTCATTTTAGGTACTCGGCGGATTAATAATCGAAGAAAATTCATGCCGCTAATGAAACATCAAATGAACATCTCATTTGATCAAAGAAGGAGAAAACAAAGTCAATTTCCAAGAAGAGGATATAATCAAAAATGGGAAGAACACAATCCTTGGAAATGGCAAAGACTTCATCAACAAGATGATTTTCCAAGAGAAAGACACTTTTGAAAATGAGAAGGCCACAATGCTTGGAAATGGAACAATTGGAGAAGCCATCATCAACAAGATGATTCTCAAAGGGGAAGATATCATCAACAACGGGAACGGCACAACCCATGGAAATGGCGTAATTGGTAAACCGTATCTCCCCATTTAAATATGCATTTTATTTAGTTAGTATGCATGTTTTTATTTGTGTCTAAATTGCAAATGAGTTTTCATAATTTTAAGGTCCTCAATAAATATTTGTGTTTTTAAAATCCCTTGAAAATGAGACCTTACATGTTGCTTTTAAACTCTTATGGATTTTTATAGCATAAGCATTTTTGTGATATCTCTTATTACTTGCCTACACTTGTGCTATTATATCTTGTGCAAAATTTGTTTAAAGAATTGTAGGTTATATATCTCCTATTCATTGGCTATCGTCTATTAGATACTCTTAAACCATCGAGGTATGTTCACTCGTATTATTCTTAGAACTCGATATTATGTTCATGTCATGTTTATGCACATGTCTTTCAAAACATTTCATTTCAACCCCTTAAGTGCCTCTAAATGATTTTGTAATTTTTTTTTTCTTAAAGGGCACTACTCGTTAAATCTCGTTTTCCTCATATATGTGTTTTCTCGAAACTCATATTTGTTGGATTTAGTCCATAATTATCTCTTTGCAAAGTTTTAAAACTTTTGGGGTGAAAAATCGAATTTTGGAAAAATCTAGAGAATGAAAAATTGCACTTTGGGGACGGTCAAAGCGGTCGATCGGTCACCCGCACGCGTCGGCCGAGTTGCACCCCACCTCGGCCGGTCGCCAGGCCAAATTTTTGTGTTTTAAATCGTTTGTCTTCATTTTTAAAAACAGAACCCTTCTTCCTCAAACCCTCGTACCACAGCAAAGAAATCACCCTTTTTTACAAAATCTTCAATTCTTCATCAATCTTTGTGATTCTTGTTGCTAATCCACTTCTTTTTGCAAGAATTTTACATATATGGCACCTCCAAGAAATTCTACCTGGTGAAATCCCACCTCCAAGCGTAGAAAGGGCGGAGAGGGTTCTTCGAGAAATCGCAAGAAGAAGCCAAACAAAGGGATATTCGAGCTACCCAAAGGAATATGCCTCAAGAACGTGATGATATTGAAAACCGGTCTTTCCAATCCTCAAATTGCCGATTCATTTGGACGATTTCATTCAACAATTGCCGTTGGGCAAAAATAAGAAACCTTTTATACCTCAAGCTCCTCGCTCTAGTAATGCTTTAGATTTTATCAACAAATTTGCGGAGTGAGTGGTACGAAGATTTTAATTCGTTTACAAATGAATATCCTTCTATTAGAGGATTCTTTGAAGAAGCAAGAGTGGATGTACTTATGGGAGCATCCTTATGTTTTATATGATGATGATATAATTTTTCATTTTTATGCCAATATGTGGGTTGAATATGATGCTCAAAGGAAGCCTCTTGCTTTGAATTCGTTTGTAAGGGGTCGTCATTTTAGGTGGACTCCAAATGAAATTTGTCGGCTTTTACATGTAAGAGAAGGTGGTTGGGACTATTTCTCTTACATATAAATAGAGGAAGTTTTGGAGCAACCAATATAACAATTGAGATACAACACAACAAGATACACTTCAAGCAAACACTTGTTCTTCATTGTCATTATTCTTGTTGTAATTTTGCCTAGCTTATCACTTTCACATCCTTGAGGTCTAGGCTTTCATTTCTTGATTACACTTGCACTCAAATTGTATTATTCATTATTGAGTTATAATCTTGTTTTTTGGGTTATCATTCAACACAAGATATCCTTGTGAGTGTTCTTGTGGTAAGAACACACTTGGGTGATCTAGGTGTTAGGTGTAAGAAGATTGTGGTAATCTTCTTGTTAAGGTGTTGAAGAATTTGGTATTCTTCAAGGTTGAAGATTGTGGTAAGCTTCACAAGGTGCCGTTGAAGATTATGGTAATCTTCAAGAGAGATTGTGGTAATCTCAAAGGTGGTGTTGAAGAAGAGTGTGGTGCTCTTCAAGGTCTTTGTTATAAGTTGGTGTTGTATTAATTTTGGTAATTAATAAAATCTTTTTCTTTTTAAAATCCATCAGGATATCTTTGGGGTGGTAGAGGATTAGGCCCTAGGTGGGTTGAACCTCTATAAATCGACGTGTGTTGTTTACATTCCGCACCTTTATTATTGTCTTTGAGCTTTCGGTTCGAAAAAGATCGGTAAAATCGAAAAGATGGAGATAATCTATTCACCCCCCTCTAGATTATCGTAGCCGCTTGGACTTACACTCTCTTCCTCCTTTAGCGGCTACTATCATACCCTCGATTTCCTACCTCCGCGTTTGAATTTTCCTTACAGATCGCATTTGCCTTTGGGACTAAACCACGGACGCCTCCTCTTTATGACTCCCCTCTCGCATTTGGATCTTTATTCATAGACTCCTATTCTCGACCTTCTCCTTTCTCGGCTTCTCTACCCTATTGTCTTTGTTTATTTGTCATCCCTGGAACATTGGCTCGCAACCAACTAGCAAAGGATAGATCAGATTCCTTTAAGGTTGCATCATCGCATTCTCTCCACGAATGCCCGATTTTACCACACGCATAGCAAAAATCTGGTAGTTTTTCATATGTTAAAAGGATAACAATTTCCTCATCATCTATATTCCCTTGCAGCGTGATATCATCTTGTATAGGTTTGTTTTATGTCAATTGCAACCCTAATTCTGGCATACTTTCCGTATAAACACCCGATTTCTCCTTTGTTAATTTCAATCACCTTGCCCGATTTTTCACCTTGCCCAATTTTTCACCAATCCCACGTATGATGTCCTCCTGCATGAAGGCGATTGGAAGATTGTGGCATTGGATCCATATCTCCATGGAATCAAACCTCATCAATTCTGGATTCTCAAAACCATTAGATTCCTGGAATGATAAGCGCCCGTCTTCGATCCATAGGATTTTGAAATTCCAATATGAGCATATTGTCACCAACCGCCTCAATTTCCACTTTCTTCGTGACCTGAATGATTCTAGGGATGTGTTGTTTGAACGTGTCCCGATTAACCATCCTCGTAGCAAAAACTTTCGCTACTAAGCATTTACGCATTCGATCTTCTCCACGTCTACGGGCATCATCGTTCACAGTTAGGGTTAGGGTTCCCCCTTTGTTTGCCAAACTGATATTTCTTAATCGTCGTAGTATCTCATCATGATCCATATTGTCGGGGCGTGTTGTTTCGTTGAAACCACCAAAGATGGAGAATCACCTTGATGGAGATGACCTACACTTGGGCAGGATGTCAACCCTAATTAGGTTTTCTCTCAAGAGAGGAAACGTAGTAGGGAAACTTTCGGTCTATACTATGACAAGTTTTGTATTGATAACCCTCCCCCTTTTTCGTTTCCTAACATGATATCATATTTTCTATTCTATTTTATTTGGTGTTTCATCTCACTTTATGAATATTACATGTATAAAATAATATCACTATTTTACACAATGGCGGAAATAGGGGGCCCAACTCGGGCCCCGAGACCCCTCTTATTTTTTTAAAAACATTACTAGGTAAAATTTTTTTAAAAAAAATTAGTTAATATTTATGTATATTGTTTTATTTTTTTATCCGGCCCACTCGATTTCGTGTATCGGCTACATCGTAATAATTCTTGGTTACGCCATTGATTATACACATAGCATCGACATGGTTGAAACATATGAGAGTGAACACTATAATTAATAGAAGATTGAGATTGGTTTTGTTTTCCTTCTTAATTATCTGCTAATGTAGCACTAAAAGAACATAGCAATCCAGAGAATTCAATTAAAGTCATAATAAAAACTTATGTTATTATTATTGTATATAAAACACATATAAAAGGGGGTGGCATAGTACCGGAACTCACAGGTTCGATTCTTTTAAAATGAGGAACCAAATCGAAATCGGGTAGGAATTGGGAACCGTAAGACAATAGTTCCAATTTCAATTCGTAATCCAATTCCTCCACGATTTTGGTTCCGTTTTAACTGGAACCATTTTTTATTTATGTTTTGAGTTTTTTTAAAGCATCTATCAATTTGAGTTAAAAAAAGAACTTAAACTCAATATTCATAAATATATTAAGTTTTGGACTTAATATCAATAATAATATTAAGTTGCCAACATATCCTTTTATGCAACATTAAATATCTTTGAAATCATGTGATTTACTAGAACTAATAGATTGATATGTTTCGTTTTGACTAATTTATCCTTAAATTTTACAATACATTCTCTATAAATATCATTTTTATTTTGTGTAAGTTCAATAAATAATATCATTACAATATTTGGTTTAAGATGTATCTCATATTGTTGGAATAAACATTAAATATTTCTTCTAGCATATCAAAGTTAACAATATAATAATAAATATTCGGTTTTAACGTGGAACCGCCGACGAGTGAAAGGCGGTTCCACGATTTTCTTAGACCATGGAACCATAAGAGAAATTGTTCTACACAGTTTCAATTTTAGAATAGGGTTTCGATCAACGTTTCACGAACCATTGATCATAATTCGATCCGATTAGAATCCAATTTCGGTTCCATTTGGCCAAGCCTATCATAAATTATAAATGAAAAAATTCATAATCCAACTAACGCAAAGACAGACTTATTTGATAGATCCACATCCTCATCCATACAACATAATTGATTGTCCACTCTAAAAGGGGAAGAATATAAAACAATCCCACCTCAAGTCGTACTTAAAATTCCTAAACACAGTCTTATTTATAATGCTAATAAAGGTAGTAGCCAATTGCTATCGACAAACCATTGTTGATAAATTGGGGCCCACTGCATATCTGGAACCTGACTTCTGACATTAACTATTCTTAGGCAAATGAGAGACAAATCGAAAATAACGGACCAAAATCATTACTACGTTGTTAAAAAAATAATCATTAGTTTCTTGAATTACTATTTTATTGTTTAAAACCTATATTTCGGAAATACAAAAAAAAAATTATTTATACTCTTCTCAGATCTCATGTTATTTATTGCTCAAAAGCATATTCAGTCAAAGTCTTCAAGCCAACATGTTTTCTTCAGTCCATTCATCACGAGTTAGACAATTCTCTAAAAAGGGATTTCAGCATTGTTTGGTCGGTAATATTTTCTTATTTTTTAATGCAAATATAATTAATATTTTCTTATTTTGTGGGTTAAGAAAAAACACGCTTATTCGCGTTTGACTAGCATATGTTCATTTTAAACTTTAATAAAGAACCAAGTGTTCCATTAGCCAAAAAATAAATACATTTTTTTTTTCACCATGACCCTAGTATTTTTAAGACAGAATATTTTCACTAAATTCTATCTAAAAAGAAATTACTTATGGATTAATTATGTTTTTGTGTTGTCTATATACATATATATATATATATATATTCGAAAAAAAAAAAATAAATTGATTTTATGATAGTTTGAGAATAAATTTTGATATGTGTATGAAGAATGTGAAGTGTTAGTAGGTTCAAAAATTAATTATATCTATGATCAAAATGAGTATTATATTTCCATAAATAGGGCACATTTAATTTAACTAGACAAAAATCCATAATTAAAATTTACAAGGGAAACAAATATTGAACTATTTTCACATTTTCAGAATCCTTAGTAGGGAAAGTTCGATGCTAGTATGCTATCCAATTGGCCTGGTAGCACCCAACTCCACTCAAAATTTTTTTTTACATGCGACCAATTATGACATGTTCATGTGCTTTTTTTCAAAAAAAAATAAAAAATAAAAATTGAATATATATAAAAATTCCAATAGAATTGGATACAACCCAATTGAGTAACATCTAATTAGCCAAGTCCGGAAGTTCAAAAATCAAGCAATGCTAAAAACTCTCTCTCTAAAAGCAAAACATTCTCTCCCTAAAAACCCTACTTCCCAAAAACCACCGTCGCCCCCTCCCTCTCTCTCCCCCACTTTGTCTTCTCTTTAGCCTTACCCCTCCTCTACCATGGCCGCAGACCAGAAATCCCATGGTCTCCGGTCACTAGCCTCTCCTTTCTGGTGGAAGCTTCTTCTTTTGCGGGTATGGTTTTTTCGAACTTCACTTGCGGACTTAGAGGTGGCGAGCCGAGAGCGGTGGTGTCGGTTTTGGAGGTGGTTTTTGGTGGAGATGGACAGTGGTGTGGATCTGAGGGAGGGAGAGACATATTTTTTCTGCTCTTTGATTTTTTATCTTTCTGTAATGGTTTTTACTTGTCCCCATCCGGTGGCTTTTGTCCCAATAAGTGGCTTTCATTTTCAGTTTTAAATTTGTCCCTTTGTGGATTTGGTCAGAAGATTCAGATGTGCCATTACCAGATGAGAAGAGACAAAAACGAGATCAAATTTTTGGTACGTGTTTTGTCCAGGGGCAGGTTAAGCTCGAATCATGGATTAGTCAGATCTGTTGCAGTTTAAAATTTATTTAGATCTGTATAGGCCTTTAATCCGTAGGCTTACAATTGTTTTACATATATTATTGTAACCAGTTGTAAGTTTCTTCTATTTTATGAATGAAATTCATTCTTGACTCATAAAAAAAAAAAAATCAAGCAATGCTTGCTAAGTTGAAATCTTTTTGGGTCCAAAGCCAAAGGGGGCCCTCTTTGGAGAACTTTTGTTGATTTGATCAAACAATATAATCCATTGAATCCCAAAAAAAATTCTTGAAAGGTAAGTTGATAAAAACACTAAAAAAACAGGGAAAAAAAAGTGAGAAAGTCAATTTCCACCACAGTAAAATGCAATGCATTTGCAATTAAAGACTGATAATTAATCATAAAAAGACTATTCAGATAGGAAATTATTTTACAATAATAATTACTAGAAAATGTTCTTCTTCTTCTACTACTGCTGAAATTGCGGCAATTCCTCTACTTAATTACTAGAATACTACAAAAAACAGTAAAAAAGTAAAAAGAAGTGAGATTTTTTTACCTTAATTTTTCACCTGCATTTGATTTTTCTATTTACCTTCTTCTCCGTTTAGACAACCGAGTCAATGGTTCGAGCACCGAGTCCCTGTACTTGCCTGGAAGAACCTGCGTCCTCCCTCGTTTCGACCGGACAACCGGCGACGACGTCGTTTCTTCAAACTCTCCGCCCATGTCCGGCGCCGTCCGGTAGCTTCTCCTCCTTCTCAATTCCGGCTCAATTTCCGCCGCCGCTTCGCCTCTCTTTAGCTCAGAAATCCGCGAAACGCTGTCGTTTTCAAACTCTCCAAAAATTAGCTTCGCCGCTTCAATGAGTAGAGTCAAGCTTTTGTCTGTTTTCTCAATTACGATGTGAGAATTCTCCGAGACACCGTTTCCATTCTCCTCGATTTCGAGTCGATCGCCGCCGTTTTCGAGATCGATTTCGAGACATCCGCCGCCGCGTGCGGCTGTGCTGGTCGAGCTCATCCCCGAGGCGCCAGCTCCTAAAGACTCCTTCGGCGAAATACGTAAGCCGACGTTCAAATCGAATCCAAAACTTTCAATTTCATCGATCGATTCGCTCTCCGCGGGTGATTTTTTGGTTGTTGCGGCGGCGAGCGGCGGTGGTACGGTGGTAATTATGGTTAGAATTTTGTGGAGACACATTTGGGATGTGGATCCACGGCGACGGGTTTCGGAATAAATGGAGCCGTCAAAAACCCGATCGATGTTGGATTGATGTTGACGAAGAGAAGAAGCCATGAAAGAATTTGATGGAATTGTACCATTCACGAAAGCTCTGAAAAATGGAAGAGGGGAATTAAGGAGAAAACCAACTGTAGAGAAAGAAGTTATAAAGCTTTGGAAAGAGCAAGAAACTGCAGGCTCCGAATATCTTGCTGCTTTTTGTAGTTAAATCTAAAATTTTTCTCTGAGATGTGGGGATTGACACTTTGGACCTTAGCTAGTACTATAGCAGCTACTCTCGTTATCATAAATTAGGAGGGTAAATGAATCGAGTTGAATCCGACATAGTAATTTTCAAATTTATTTGAAATAAATAATTCAAACTTTAAAAATTGTGTTTGAATTTGTTTCATTATTAATTGAATTAAGCTTTAGTTGAATCGAACTCAAGTAGTTTGATATTTTACGTATATTTTTTTAAATAATCCAATTGAGCTCAACCCGAATTTTATATTTTATCAAACGAAAAAATGTATTAAGCTTGGTTCGTTATGTTAACGAATCAAGCTTAAAGAAATTTTTAATGATCGATTTCGAGTCGAATACAGAGTAACTTAATTCGTTTTTCAGCCCTATCCTAAATTGTCTTTTTATTGAAAAAAATAAAGTAAAATAATATATACAGAGAGTTATATTGAGAAGTTAATAAATTCATGTATTACCACTAAATAAGTGGGTTGCTTTATTGAGTGATGATACGGACAATATATAAATAAATGCCTTGAATTAAGAATTGTACCTAATGCTGAACTTAGCAACACGCTTAACATGTATGTTTTTTTAATTATATATATGATTTATGAAAAACGTGTTTTTGAAAAATTATCTTATATATTTCGTATATATTATGATGCGTATTTGCGAGATGCAACCTCATATTAAAATAGAGAATTATAATTGGAAAATTATTTATTTTGTTTTCTATAGAGAATCTTTCGTTTTTAACTGTTTGACATTATAAACCCATTTCTTATCATAAATATATATAGGGGGAGGATCAAGTAAGATCATCTCTCTAGGTGAGACACAATAGACTAATCTCAACCATCTCTGGTTATTAATCAATGATTATGATTTAATGGATAAAAAATATATTAAAATATTAATTTAATCAACATAAGGGTAGTAGGATAAAATAACATAACAAAGTAGTTACAAAAATGGAATCAAATCTCTTTCTCTCTCATACATCTCTCAATCTCATCTCTCTCTCTCTCTCTCTCTCTCTCTCTCTCTCTCTCTCTCTCTCTCAATTCCTCCATTAAGATAAAATTATGTACTGCATAACACTGTCATTAATGTTTGATACATGTTTTTATCTAAATTTTGATGATTTTATTTCTACACCAAAACAATATTTTTAATTGTTGTCCAAATACTCCTAAATGATTTAAAATGTTTTTACTATTTATTCGGAGTATTTCTTCAAGTTTTATTTTAGATAAAATTGGACAACACTTTTAATGATTTTATGTTAATAAGTGTTTACATCAAAACAAGGTTCCTAAATGTTGTCTAAATACTCCCGATCAGTTTAAAATGTTTTTACAAAATTTTCGGAGTATTTCTTGAGGTTTATTTTCGACAAAAATTGGACAACATTTCTGTCTCGAGGTCAACCGGTCACCCTATAGGGCAACCCGTACCTGAAGATGAATTTTGGAACAGAAAATGAGACGGAGGAACTTTTGACCGGTCGACCGGCCGACCAGGGCGTCGGCCGGTGGTGTCGGCCAAGTCGACACCCCTGTCGGCCGTGCACTGGGAGCTTCATTTTGAAAGCAGAACAATTGATCCTGGTTTTGCATCAAGGGGACCGGTCTTGTAGGGTCGACCGGTCGAAGACCCCCGGACCGGTCGCCCTTTGTATTTTCTTTGTGTTCATTCCTTTTCTCTTATCGTCTTGGCCGTGTCGCCTCAAGTTTTGAAAGAAAATTCTAACCATTGTGTGCGTGAGACAAACTTTCCTTAAATTGTGGGATTGATTTCTAATGACTATATTCTTGATTTTAATTGTATTTTTCTCGTAGATTTTCAATCCCCAAGAGGAGCCTATGTTGGATCAATCATCTCCTATAAATAGAGGAAGTTTTGGAGCAACCAATATAACACTTGAGATCAATACAACAAGATACATTCAAGCAAAGTCTTTAGCTATTCATTGTTATCATTCTTGTTATAATTTGCCTAGCGTATCACTTTCACATCTTGAGGTCTAGGCTTTCTTTTCTTGATTACACTTGCACTCAAATTGTATTATTCATTATTGAGTTGTAATCTTGATTTTGGTCATCATTCAACACAAGACATCCTTGTGAGTATTCTTGTGGAAAGAATACACTTGGGTGATCTAGGTGATAGGTGTTTCAAGAGTGTGGTGCTCATGAGGTGTTTGAAGAATTTGGTATTCTTCAAGATTGAAGATTGTGGTGATCTCCAAAGGTGCCGTTGAAGGAAGATTGTGGTAATCTTCAAAGGGAGATTGTGGTAATCTCCAAAGGTGGTGTTGAAGAAGAGTGTGGTGCTCTTCATGGTGTTGTAAGTTGAATTTGTATTAATTGTGTTAATTAATAAAATTATTTTTCCTTTTCGAAACCCATCCCGGATATACTGGGGTGGTAGAGCACGTAGTCCCTAGGTGGGGTGAACCTCTATAAATCGAAGTGTGTTGTTTACTTTCCGCACCTTTATTCTTATCTTGGCGTATTTGATTCGAAAAAGAGGGTATAATCGAAAAGATGGAGATAATCTATTCACCCTCTCAGATTATCGTAGCGCTTGAACTTACGAGTGGTATCGTGAGCCAAACTCTTTGGCAAGCTCGTTTCACATCGCGAGTGAAGTGGAACGATCGTCGGCTACGAATGAAGATCATCTTTCCGCACCGCCACCACCAAGCCACTCGATTTGATTCCAAAAATTTTACATTTTGGAAAGAAAGAATGAAATGTTATTTACAAGGTTGCGGGTTCGATATTTGGAATATCGTCATCAATGGAGAATCCATTCGATGAAAGACACACCATGCACCTCCAAAGCTCTCAAGGAGCTCAATGATGAAGAAACGAAAATCATCTCCTTAAATGGTAAAGCTCTCAATATTTTATATTGTTGACTTACCAATTTGGAATATGATCGTATTGTAGAAATTCGATCGGCTCATGAAGTATGGGAAAAATTAGAAGCCATTCATGAAGTATATGCAAATGATAGGAGCAACTCAAAAGCATCTACTTCTCAAAGGGATACAAGGTCAAATCTAAGGGACAAGCCTTTTACAACTTCCAACTATGAAGTAGTTGAACAATGTTTTATGGGCATCAAAGAAAAAAACGAGGTATGTCTTAAACCCTCTACTTCCTATGATATTGTTATACAAAATGATTATAGTGATTTGCAAAATAATTTTGATGACCTTCAAAATGAATTCCAAAGCTTGCTTGTTAAATACAAAAATTTGAAAAAGGAATTCAATGCTTTGAAAAACGATAAGGATAGTTTATTTACCTCCTATGAATCACTATCATGTGCTCACACCACCACACTTAACAAGGTTAGAAACCTTGAAAAAGAAAATAGTACTCTTGTTGAGGATATTAATTGCATGAAAAAGGATTTATCCAAATCCAACTTGAGTACCGATAAAATGACCGATATTGTTGATATTCATAGTTGTGATAAATTGAAACAAGGACTTGACCATAAGCCTAATGTCATTAATCATATGAAAAATAGTCAAGTCTCTAAGCATGTTGGTCATTACATCGCTAGAATTATTACATGCTTCTATTGTGGTAAAAAGGGTCACACGGTAAATAATTGTCGGGCTAGAAATAGCTCTAATTATTGTTGGAGACCTAAAAGTCTCAAGACTAATCCCAAAGGACCTAAGCAGTTGAGGGTACCACAAAATAATGTTATATTAGGTACCCGGCGAAATAATAATCGAAGAAAATTCATACCGCCAAGGAAACATCAAATGACCATCTCGTTTAATCAAAGGAGAAGACATCACCACAATGAATTTCCAAGAGAAAGAAATTATCAACAATGGGAAAGACATAATCCTTGGAAATGGAACAATCGGAGAAGCTATCATCAACAAGATGATTTTCAAAGGGAATATATCATCAACAATGGGGACGGCATAACCCATGGAAATGGCGAAATTGGTAAACCGTATCTCCTGTTTAAATATGCATTTTATTTTTTTTTTGCATGTTTTTATTTATGAAAATAGCAAAATGAGTTTTTATATTTTTAAAATTAAGGTCTTCTATATATATTTGTGTTTTAAAATCCTTTGAAAATGAGACCTTACTTGTTGTTTTTAAACTCTTGTGGACTTACTTAGACTCATGTGTTTTTATATCTTATGAATTTCTATAGCATAAGCATTTTATTGTGATATCTCTTATTGCTTGGCCTACACTTGTGCTATTATGTCTTGTGCAAGATTTGTTTAAAAGAATTGTGTAGGTTATATATCTCCTCTTCATTGGCTTTCGTCTATTACTTCATCTAAGAGATTCTTAAACCATCGAGGTATGTTCACTCGTATTATTCTTAGAACTCGATATTTTGTTCATGTCTTGTTTATGCACTTATCTTTCAAACTATTTCATTTCATCCCCTTTAGTGCCACTAAATGACTTTGTGTTTTTTTTTTCAAAAGGGCACTACTCGTATAATCTTGTTTTTCTCGAATATATGTTTTCTCGAAACTCATATTTGTTGGATTTAGTCCATAATTATCTTTTTGCAAAGTTTTAAAACTTTTGAGGTGAAAAATCAAATTTTTGAAAATTACGAAAATGAAATTGTGATCGAAACCGTACCCGGGAGCGGTGCCGTCGACCACACGGTCGACATGCCCGTCGACGATCGATCGGGTAATTTCAACGGGCGTAAGTCTTTAAATTGAAACAGGGCTATTTTTTTCATTCTCTCTTTCAAAAACTTGAACCCTAACTCTCTTTCACTCCAAAATTCTCACAAAATATCCCAATTCTTCACAAATTGTTCCATCCTTGAGCTTATATCACTCAAATTCATCTTGTTTTCATGGCACCGTCAATTCACCGGACGAAATCCTCAAAATAGGAGAAGGAAGCAAAGGGGAGAATCTTCCTCCAACCCCAACAAGATGATATTCTACAAGGAGATAATCAAAACCGAAACTTACGGAAGAAGAGATTGTTGAATTGAGAGTCGGGATTTCAAAATCAAATATTCATTGGGACTCAAGTAAGTTATCACTTTACGAGCCTCCTCCAGAGCCAATAGATTTCGATTTCTAAATAAACTTGCGGAGGAGCACTATGAAAATATTGGATTGAACAACAAGAAAATTGCTTGCACTCGTATGGTTCGATTTTGGCCTTTCATGATGAATATCAGGAAATTAGGGCTTATTTTGAAACTCAAGGTTAGGTTTCATTATGGGATAATCCATGTTTGCATTATGATGACGAGCTTATAAAACTTTTTATGCAAATATGTGGATTGTTGATGCTACGGAAGATAATCCGTTGGAACTTCATACATTCGTTAATGGTAGGCATTTTTCGTGGACATTGGCCGATATTTGTAATCATTTTAATATGCCGAATGATGGAGTTGTTAATGTGGATTGCGCTCATTGGGATGATGATCTTTTGGTGTCTCACTTTATGAGGTAAAAATATTTTTAGGAGTTTTTCCGGAAGTAACCTTCTCGCAATGCCACCAAATTATCGGATTGTATCTATTATTTGCTCTATTGTGTTTGTGAAAAAGAAGTAAAACTCCCGAGTAATCTCGAACTCTTTCTTACCTATAAGATTATCCGAGGAGAAAGAGTAAATTATGGGGCTATTTTTATGTATTGTTTGTCGGAATAAAAAGGCTTACTAAAAAAAAATATACGTTGGGAAATTTGATTTGTCGACTACTATATCTATCGGGCTACCCAGGAAAATGAAATGAATACCGAAATTCATTATAATGACTATGATAATGCCAACATTCTACAAATGGTAAGAATGCGTGCATTTACCACGGGTTCCCACCAAAGCCGCTTGGGGACGTGCTCGAAATCCACAACAACCTCGGGATGATTTCTTTAATGACAATGAGGTGTTAGATAAATGTTTTTATCATGATTTTGATGATTTTGTTTTTACACCAAAACAATGGTTTTAAATGTTGTCCAAATACTCCTAAATAATTTAAAATATTTTTACTAATTTTTGGAGTATTTCTTAAAGTTAATTATTCGATAAAAATGGACAACACTTTTGATGGTTTAGTTTAAATAAGTTTACAATGTTTATAATGTTGTTCAAATACTCCCAATTGATTTAGAATGTTTTTACTAATTTTTTGGAGTATTTCTTGAAGTTTATTTTTGATAAAAATCGGACAACATTTCAATTTGGAGGTCAACCGGTCAAGCGGAAGGTCGACGTGCACGAAGAGCGCACAAAATGAAAAAAAACCAGTGCATGTGAAGAAAAAGGGGAGGGTGACCGGTCGAGGTGAGGCCGACCGGTCGCACCCTAGGGTGACCGGTCGCACCCACCTTGACCGTCGCGCCCCCGCAACCCCTACCGGATCGCACTATTTTCATTCAAACGTTCAAAAACTTATACGGAGAGCGACCGGTCCTTGTTTGTGTAATCTTTGATCGCAAAATTTGTACCAGTTGAACTCCTTGACAACAAGATTTGCTTTTCAATTTTGTACAATATTTCTACATCTTGTGATCCTCTTTTTGTAGACAAAAGTGAAGAAGAAGGAGCCTATGTTGGGAGCCTATGTTGGTGAAGACTCTCCTATAAATAGAGGATGAATTGAAGACACAAGACACAACACATACAAGCAAAATACACAACAAGAAATCTGCAAATTCTCAAACTTTCATATTCAACACTCTTGTTCTATTTATAGCCTAAGTATTTCACTTTCACATCTTGAGGTCTAGTCTTTATTTCTTGATTACACTTGCACTCAAATTGTAATATTCATTATTGAGTTGTAATCTTGATTTTTGTCATCATTCAACACAAGACATCCTAGTGAGTATTCTTGTGGAAATAATACACTTGGGTGATCTAGGTGATAGGTGTTTCAAGAGTGTGGTGCTCTTGAGGTATTGAAGAATTTGATATTCTTCAAGGTTGAAGATTGTGGTAATCTTCACAAGGTGCCGTTGGAGATTGCGGTAATCTTCAAGAGAGATTGTGGTAATCTCAAAGGTGGTGTTGTAGAAGAGTGTGGTGCTCTTCAAGGTGATGTTGTAAGGTGTTGTATTAATTTTGGAAATTAATAAAATCTTTTTCTTTTTGAAATCCATCCAGGAGATCTTTGGGGTGGTAGAGGATTAGGCCCTAGGTGGGTTGAACCTCTATAAAATTGACGCGTGTTGTTTACATTCCACACCTTTATTATTGTCTTGGCATAATTGATTCGAAAAAGAGGGTGGAATCGAAAAGATGGAGATAATCTATTCACCCCCTCTATATTATCGTAGCCGCTTGGACTTACAAGTGGTATCGAGCCAAACTCTTTGGCAAGCTCGTTTCATATCGCGAGTAAAGAGAAACGATCATCGGCTATGAATGAAGTCTATCTCTTCGGCGCCTCCACCACCAAGCCACCACTATTCGATTCCAAAAATTTTACATTTTGGAAAGAAAGAATGAAATGCTATCTACAAGGTTTGCGGGTTCGATATTTGGAACACGATCGTAAATGAAGAATCCATTCCAATGATGGACACACCACACAAAGGCCTCAAAGAGCTCAATGATGAAGAGAAGAAAATCATATATTTAAATGGTAAAGCTCTTAATGTTATTTATTGTTCACTTACCATTTTGGAATATAATCATATTGTAGGAATTAAATCGGCACATGAAGTATGGAGAAAATTAGAAGAAGTATATGCAAATGAAAGGAGCCACTCAAAAGCATTTACTTCTCAAATGGATACAAACCCAACATGGGATGAGCTTCCTAGAACTTCCGACGTCGATGAAAACGAACGATGTCTTATGGGCTTTGAAGAAGAAAATGAGGTAAGTTCAAAACCCTCCACCTCTTATGATAATGAATTACAAAATGATTATAGTGATTTGCAAAATGATTTTGATGAACTTCAAAATGAATTCCAAAGCTTACTTGTTAAATACAAAAAATTGAAAAAGGAATTCAATATTTTGAAAATTGATAAGGATAATTTATTTTCCTCTTATGAATCACTTTCATGTGATCACACCACCACACTTGACAAGGTTAGAAACCTTGAAAAAGAAAATAGTACTCTTGTTGAGGATATTAATTGCATGAAAAATGATTTATCAAAATCCAACTCGAAAAGTCCGATAAAATGACCGATATTATTGATGTTCATAGTTGTGATAAATTGAAACAAGGACTTGATCATAAGCCTAGTGTTGTTAATTATGTGAAAAGAAATCAAGTCCCGATGCATGTTGGTCATTATGCTCCCAAAATTACTACTTGCTTTTATTGTGGTAAAACGGGTCACACGGTTAATACTTGTCGGGCTAGAAATAGCTCTAATTATTATTGGAGACCTAAAAGTCTCAAAGCTAATTCCAAAGGACCCAAACACTTGAGGGTACCACAAAATAATGTCATATTAGGTACCCGGTGAAATAATAATCGAAAAAAATTCATACCGTCAAGAAAATATCAAATGACCATTTCATTTGATCAAAGGAGAAAATATTTTCAACAAAGTCATTTTTTCCAAGAAGACGAAATAATCAAAAATGGGATGAACAAAATCCTTGGAAGTGGCAAAGACATCATCAACAAGATGATTTTCCAAGAGAAAGACACTTTCAAAAATGGGAAAGCCACAATGCTTGGAAATGGAGCAATTGGAGAAACCATCATCAACAAGAAGATTTTCAAAAGGGAAGATACCATCAACAATGGGAACGGCACAACCCATGGAAATGGCGAAATTGGTAAACCGTATCTCCTATTTAAATATGCATTTTATCTTCTTTACATGTTTTTATTTATGTCTTTATTGCAATATGAGTTTTCATATTTTTAAAATTTAGGTCTTCAATATATTTGTGAGTTTCAAAATATTTTTGAAAAGAAGACCTTGCATGATGTTTCTAAAACTCTTGTGCATTTAATTAGACTTATGTGGTTTATTATCTCCTATGTAGTTATATAGCACAAGCATGCTTAAGATATCTCTTATTGCTTAGCCTACACATGTATTATTGTGTTTGTGCAAAATTTGGTTGAAGAATTGTGTAGGATTTACATATGGTTATCTACTCGTAATATATCAAGAGAAACATGAACTATCGAGGTACGCTCATTATTGTTATTCATCTCATAGACTCGATACATGTTGTGCCATATGCCTATGTGCTTATTTTATACAAGTGCCATTAAGAGGATGTTTTGATTTTTGAGAAGGCATTATTTAACATAGCTTGTTTTATCCAAGATTTTTAAAGGATTATATTTTGTTTCGATAAAAAAAAATTGATCTTCTAGTTATGCATTTTATTGCACATATAAATACCATTATTCTTGGATGCTTATGTCAAAGCTCTTGTTCATATGATTCTTGTGATTGAGGTCTCAACTATGTGCTCTCGTATTTTCATATTTCAAAAGAGACCTTATATAGCTTTCTATAAGCTTATTTGAACTTACATGGTGTAGTATATTCTTGATGATTTTCTTTAAGCATAGTATGTGTTACTTGCTATAGTGTCTCTATCATTCGATATTACTATGCTCTTGTGCAAGATTCTTTGTTGAGATTTTGCAGAAATTTTTGGTATTTCGGAACAAGTTTAAGGAACAAGGCAAGGTTAGTAGCCTAAGGGTATTGTCAAGAAGAATGTAATGATTTTGATGTAATATTTGCACTCATAGCACATTTAGAAGTTATTTGCACTTTACTTGCCCATTCTTGTTTTGAGAAAATTTCAAGCTTTACCAAATGGATGTTAAATCCAATTTTCTAAATGGTTTTATTCAAATAGAAGTCTATCGGAGTTTAAAATTTTTAGGCCAAATGATTTTTATAAATGGCCTTGTACGGTTGATACAAGTACCCCGAATATGGTTTGATGGACTTAGCTATTTTTGCAAAATTATTTTACAAAAGGGTAAAGTTGATACTATACTCCTTGTTTTGAAAAAGGGCAATGTTGTTTACTTGTGCAAATTTATGTTGATAATATTTTTTTGGTGCTACTAATGAATATTTGTGCAAGATATTTTTCCAAGTCAATGCAAGGTGAACTCAAGGTGATCATGATGAGGGGAGCTCAAATTTGATCATTGGAATTCAAGTTCAACAATGCCAAGAAAGTGATTATATTGCACACTCAAAAGAAGAAGTGAGACATTGAAGAAGAAAGAACTATTTCAACCTATATGGCTACAAATGCGAAAATTGACAAAAGGTTGAAGTAGGTATTGACAAACGAATTCGAGGTATGTTCATTCGTTTATTACTCCTTAGACTCGATATTCTATATGCCTTATGTCTATATGCTCGACTTAAAACAATCCCAACGAATCTCTTTAAAGTGCCGTTAAAAGAAATTTTCAAATACTTGAAAGGTACTTCTTCTTATGACTTGTTGTATCCAAAGTCTTAAAACGTTCTTATTTTTCGGGATAACAAGTCCGGTATATATTATTCGGTTTATTCAAACTAAACATATTGAGATTCGATATATTTTTCTAAGGGATTGTGTTTCTTAAACAAAAATTTGAGATGTGCTTAATTCCTTCTCAAAGATAACTCGCGGACATTTTTTTACCGCCGAGTATTTTACCTCATTTCGAGCTTGATTATGACATAATGTATATTGAATGAGGTCTATGTTTGCATTTTGCACGTTTTTAAAACTTAGGGGCGAAAAACCGGATTTTTGGTTCAAACTTCGGATTTTGCAAAATCAAAACGGACAGTGGGCTGACTGGGCTAAGGCCGACCGGTCGCCCAAGCCTCCGACCGGTCGCCCTAGCCCCAGACCGGTCGCCCTTGATGATTTCAGCCTTAAAAATGGCTTTGTCCTTCATTTCGTCATTTTGGCTATTTTCTTCCAAAATCGAACCCCTTTGCAAATTTCACACAATTTACCCAAAATGATTTATTTCTTGTATATTATATATTTTTGGGTTTATAGTACGAGTATATCATCTGTATTACTCGACCTCTCCGATGATTGGTAAGTTTAATTCTCTTTTTATCTCAATTGGGTTGAACCTTTGAGGAAAAGGCTTATGTATTGATTTTTGATGGAATTCTTGTATAATTGTGTTGTGCATGATTATTGTTGATGGATGAATATTGTATTATTGCAATTGGTGATGAAAAGTTTTGGCTTAAATGTATTACAAAGGCGTTATACATCTCTTGTTTTATTCGACGACGCCAAGTGTTCGACAAAATGCTTCTATGAAAAATTCATCACCTACATGATTCTTTCGATTTGAAAAGTCTTATAAGTTTAAAGAGATCATGTTTTGTCAATCAAATAAGCTTTTGCAAATCACATGATTGACTTCTCCCTTATTATTTGGAATTTAAGCTTCAATGATCAATATGCCGATAAATCGATTAAGTTGTGCACTTTGATATAATTGTATGATGTTTTTATCGTGCTAACATTCTTTTTGATGATTCCAAAGGGGGAGAAACATGAAAATGCATAAACGCTCAAAAAGTTTTAAACAAAGCTTGCAAATAAGCTTGCAAGAAAAGCTACAAGCTATGGCTCTTAAAAGTCAAATTACTTAGTCCATTTGATGATTCCAAAGGGGGAGAAACAAGAAAAACGCATAAACGCTCAAAGAAGCGGAAATAGGCTTGCAAATAAGCTTGCAAGAAAAGCTACAAGCTATGGCTCTTAAAAGCCAAATTACTTAGTCCATTTGATGTATTGTGGACTTTTATACTTGACTAATGATGTCTTGTGACAGGGGAGAGCTTATAAGCTCATGAAATTCAAGCTTAAGTTGTAAAAGCTAAGCTTTTAGCTTTTAGTTGGTTGCTTTTATACTTGTTCTTGATATGCATATTGATAGGGGGAGCTTGTGCAAAAAAAAAAAAAAATGATTTTGAAAAATCTTTGCTCCTATCCTTGTGTGTTTGTACTTATGATGAATCTTGCTTATAATGGATTGATGTTTTAGACCGGAAAATTTGTTTTGTTTTAAAATCAACTTCCTTAAATTGTTTTGGTTTGTAATCATCAAAAAGGAGAGTTTGTTAGATAAATGTTTTTATCATGATTTTGATGATTTTGTTTTTACACCAAAACAATGGTTCTAATGTTGTCCAAATACTCCTAAATGATTTAAAATGTTTTTACTAATTTTTGGAGTATTTCTTAGAGTTAATTATTTGATAAAAATGGACATCACTTTTGATGGTTTAGTTTAAATAAGTTTACAATATTTATAAATGTTGTCCAAATACTCCCAATTGATTTAGAATGTTTTTACTAATTTTTGGAGTATTTCTTGAAGTTTATTTTTGATAAAAATCGGACAACATTTCAATTTGGAGGTCGGTCGAATAGAAGGTCGAACGGTACCAAGAACGCACAAAATGAAACAGAAACCAGTGCAGCTGTGAAGAAAAGGGGGAGGGTGACCGGTCAAGGGTGAGGCTGACCGGTCGCACCCTAGGCGACACGGCCGCACCCCACCCGGGACCGGGTCGCACCCCCGCAACCCCTACCCCGGATCGCACTATTTTCATTCAAACATTCGAATCTTATACAGAGAGACCGGTCGCTTATTTGTGTAATCGTTTGACAGACAAAATTTGTACCGTTGAACTCTTTGACATCAAGATTTGCTTTTAATTTTTGTACAATATTTCTACATCTTGTGATCCTCTTTTTGTAGACAAAAGTGAAGAAGAAGGAGCCTATGTTGGGAGCCTATGTTGGTGAAGACTCTCCTATAAATAGAGGATGAATTGAAGACACAAGACACAACACATACAAACAAAATACACAACAAGAAATCTGAAATTCTCAAGCTTTCATATTCAACACTCTTGTTCTATTTATAACCTAAGTATTTCACTTTCACATCTTGAGGTCTAGGCTTTATTTCTTGATTACACTTGCACTCAAATTGTAATATTCATTATTGAGTTGTAATCTTGATTTTTGTCATCATTTAACACAAGACATCCTTGTGAGTATTCTTGTGGAAAGAATACTTGGGTGATCTAGGTGATAGGTGTTTCAAGAGTGTGGTGTTTCTTGAGGTATTGAAGAATTTGGTATTCTTCAAGGTTGAAGATTGTGGTAATCTTCACAAGGTGCCGTTGGAGATTGTGGTAATCTTCAAGAGAGATTGTGGTAATCTCAAAGGTGGTGTTGTAGAAGAGTGTGGTGCTCTTCAAGGTGATGTTGTATGGTGTTGTATTAATTTTGGAAATTAATAAATTTTTTTTTTTTTTGAAATCCATCCCTGAGGAGATACTGGGGTGGTAGAGGATTAGGCCCTAGGTGGGTTGAACCTCTATAAAATCGACGCGTGTTGTTTACATTCCGCACCTTTATTATTGTCTTGGCGTAATTGATTCGAAAAAGAGGGCGAAATCGAAAAGATGGAGATAATCTATTCACCCTCTAGATTATCGTAGCGCTTGATTTACATTAGGTTGAAAATATTGGTAGAGGAAATATTGAGGAACTAGAAGATGAGGAAGAATACTATGTAGGAAATGAAGAAGAGGAACAAGAAGTTAGGGAGGAAGAAAATGAAGGAAATGAGGAAGAACACTATAATGAAGGAGAGGATGGAGAAAATGAACCGGATGTTGACGATTTGAATCTCAAAGAGAGAATGGAAAAGGTGGAAAGAGAGACATTTAGAGATGTTGCATCTCTTAGAAAAGAGCTCCGGGTTGTGAAGGAAGAAAATTCTAGATTGAAAAAGTCTATGGGAAAATTGAAGAAATTCATCAAAGAGCTTATCCCCGCGGCTTGCTTCTCTTCGGATGAGGATTGATGTCCCTACCTCGTGTTTATCTTAGTTTTTTTTACCTTGTCCTTGTTGTTTTGAAGTTTTATGAACTATCTTGTACAACTCTATTGCACTAATTAATGAGATTTGCTTGTTTTCTTAAAGGGGATAAAATAGCTAGTTGAAAGTGGATTTTGGTTGATCTTGGTATTAATGGAGTATTTGATGGTAAAAATACTCTATTTGCATTGTTTGATATTTATGAAGTACTTGATGGTAAAAGTGCTTCTTTTAATTTTTGTTTGATGGCATTCGTAATGTCTTGATCTTTTTGGCTAAAATTATCTCAATTGGGTCGAACCCTTGAGAATTTACTTTGTTAGGTCTTTTATTTGTTGGATATATGTTGAAAATTTGCTTTGGGTGATGAAAAACTTGGCTTAATATCTTTTACAAAGGGCTATATACACCTTCTTCTATTTTTGACGCCCGCCAAGTGTTCGATTAAATGTTTCAATGAAAATTTTAACTTCTACATAAATCTCTTGCTTTCAAATGTCTTAAATATTCATTAAGATCATGTTTTGGCAAACAAAACGAGCTTATGGATTTTTCATGATACATTTCTCCCATTTCTTCGGATTCTAAGCCTAATTTTTTCAATGGTTGATAAATCGTATCCTTGGCGCACTTTGATAGACTTGTATGATGTTTTTATCATCCTAACATTCTTTTTGATGATTCCAAAGGGGGAGAAACAGGAAATTGGCTCGTTAGCTCAAAGAAGCTAATATAAGCTCGACATAAAGTTATAAGCTATGGCTTCTTAAAGCCATAAGATGAGGACTATACTTAGTCCAACTGTTGTATGATGGACTTATACTTGTCTAATGATGTTTTGTTGACAGGGGAGCTTATAAGCTCTTGTACTTAAGTACAATATGTAAAAGCTAAGCTTTTAGCTTGTGGTTGATTATTTATACATTACTCTTGATGTGCTTGTTGATAGGGGAGCTTGTGCTTATTCTTGAATATATTCACTCCCTTATTTGGTTGCTTATGTATTTTGGAAATTTTAGTCGCTTCTAAACGGTTAGATGTTTTTTTACCGGAAAATTGTTTTAAAAATTGTCCTCCTAATATTTCTAAAAATTGTTTTGGTTTGTAATCATCAAAAAGGGGAGATTGTTTGATACATGTTTTTATCTTAATTTTGATGATTTTATTTCTATACCAAAGCAATGTTTTTAATTGTTGTCCAAATACTCCTAAATGATTTAAACTGTTTTTGCTATTTATTGAGTATTTCTTCAAGTTTTATTTTAGATAAAATTGGACAACACTTTTAATGATTTTATGTTAATAAGTTTTTACATCAAAACAAGGTTCCTAAATGTTGTCTAAATACTCCCACCAGTTTAAAATATTTTTACAAAATTTTCGGAGTATTTCTTGAGGTTTATTTTCGACAAAAAATGGAAATATTTTTGTCTCGAGGTCAACCGGTCGCCCTATAGGGCAACCCGTGCATCAAGATGAATTTTGGAAGAAAAATGAGACGGAGGAACTTTTGACCAGGTCGACGGTCAACCAGTATGCGTCGGGGCGTGACGTCGGCCGACACCCTATCGACCGTGCACTGGGAGCTTCGTTTTGAAACAGAACAATTGATCCTTGGTTTTGCATCAAGGGGACCGGCCTCTGTAGGGTCGACCGGTCAAGACCCCGACCGGTCGCCCCTTGTATTTTTGTTGTGTTCATTCCTTTTCTCTTATCGGTGTGCACGGCCGCCCTCAAGTTTGACAAAGAAAATTTAACCGTTGTGCAAACAGACAAACTTTCCTTAAATTGTGGGATTGATTTCTAACAGCTATATTCTTGATTTTAATTGTATTTTTTCAGAGATTTTCAATCCCCAAGAGGAGCCTATGTTGGATCAATCATCTCCTATAAATAGAGGAAGTTTTGGAGCAACCAATATAACACTTGAGATACAACACAACAAGATACATTCAAGCAAAGTCTTTAGCTATTCATTGTTATCATTCTTGTTGTAATTTGTCTAGCTTATCGCTTTCACATCTTGAGGTCTAGACTTTCTTTTCTTGATTACACTTGCACTCAAATTGTATTATTCATTATTGAGTTATAATCTTGATTTTGGTCATCATTCAACACAAGACATCCTTCCGAGTATTCTTGTGGAAAGAATACACTTGGGTGATCTAGGTGATAGGTGTTTCAAGAGTGTGGTGCTCTTGAGGTGT
This sequence comes from Rehmannia glutinosa, assembly GCA_016081115.2. Classification (NCBI taxonomy): domain Eukaryota; kingdom Viridiplantae; phylum Streptophyta; class Magnoliopsida; order Lamiales; family Orobanchaceae; genus Rehmannia; species Rehmannia glutinosa. Next base: position 232,136 of record JABTTQ020000033.1, read on the forward strand.
TTGAAGAATTTGGTATTCTTCAAGATTGAAGATTGTGGTGATCTTCAAAGGTGCCATTGAAGGAAGATTGTGGTAATCTTCAAAGGAGATTGTGATAATCTTCAAAGGGAGATTGTGGTAATTCCAAAGGTGGTGTTGAAGAAGAGTGTGGTGCTCTTCATGGTGTTGTAAGTTGGATTTGTATTAATTGTGGTAATTAATAATTTTTTTCATTTTGAAACCCATCGCGGATATACTGGGGTGGTAGAGCACGTAGTCCCTAGGTGGGGTGAAGCTCTATAAATCGAAGTGTGTTGTTTACTTTCCGCACCTTTATTCTTGTCTTGGCGTATTTGATTCGAAAAAGAGGGCATAATCGAAAAGATGGAGATAATCTATTCACCCTCCCTCTAGATTATCGTCGCCGCTTGAACTTATAATTAACAACCTTCATCTCCATCGCAAATTAAGATCACAATTCTCCATAACCACTGCCAATAACAGTTCATGAAAATTACAGAGAAAAAGCAGGAAAAATCGGTGCAATGTTACAGAGAAATAACGAACAGTGAGTTCAAATCATGATGATGAATCATCAGCCGTGAAAAAAACTCTATCCAACAACATCAATGGTGTAGACATCTTTAAACTGGCCATTAACATAAACTCTTAAAAAACTGTAATTTTCACGAATAAGATGATGCATAGATACTTATAAAATGATGTATAGATACTTATAATACGATGCATAGATACTTATAAAACGATGCATATATCTATAGGATATTACATATTTGAAAATATGCAACAAAAATCAACTAAATATGTATTATCTGAAAACTATTTATACAAACAGTAAAAAAACTAATATGTAGTACAATATACCCAACTATGCAAGACGTCATAAACTATGCAACAAAATCATATAACTATGCATTATCTAAAAACTATCTATGCAATGTGGAATAACTAAATATACAAGACATTATGTAACATCCCATTTTCATAATTTCCAAAACCAACATCCCATTTTCATAACTAACTATGCATTATATAGAAACTATTTATGCAAAGCGGTGTAGAAATCACATGCCATTTTTGAGTTACTTGTCTCATTATTATTATTACTTGCACAAATATGAATCCCATTACCATCTTATACTTTTTTTGAAAGGTCAGTTTTATAATCTACAAATGATCTACATTATTGTGTACATGGTTAGCATCATATCATATGCTAATTTTTATGCAAAAAACGTATTTCATATAAAAATTTTAGATTAGTTCACTGGTCTAAATGAATATACACGGGTTTGTTTTATTTGCATTCACCTTAGAATCTATGTTGTGCTATCGTCAAAAGCAATTTGACCATTATTTGAAAGATGTTATTAAGGTTTGATTCAAAACCAAAAGCATAAATATTGAATTTAATATGAAATTGGTGAAAATAAAATAAAGATTTCTAAAAAGGTATATTAGTAGGTTTAAAGAATTTATACTGAGACATTTTATTAAATTTTTGTTGAGCATTCAATTTGAGAATAATTAACAAACTAATAAAATAGAGTGATCGATACCATGTGTATATTTTCAATAAGACTAAACGCCTCATTGACGGCTCTCGTGAAGAAAATATAGTGACTAAGTCTTCAATTCCATCTCGGTCATTACTCGATGGTGAGTATAACTCCACCAATGCTCTCCGGTCAAGATTTGATGGTGAACGCAATGCTCTCCAATTTCATTGACGATTTCTAAATCAAGAATAATTCTTGAAATTATGAGCCGATTATATAAATCTCAACATGTCCAAAGTGCATAAGTCCACAAAAACATTAAGTCCACAAAAGACATTGAAGATTTCGCTATGAGGATGAAATGCCGACAATTGAACTTAATGACGAGGATTTCATTAAGACTCTACTAAAATTCATGGAGGAGAGGATGATGTGTCAAAAGCTTTGTTGTTTTATGTCCTAAAGTCTCAAAGACATCCCAGTGCTTAAACTAAAGCATATGGAAAATCAAGGACATAACGCCATTTGTAAGTACTTTATGTAGAAATACATTTATCATTCTTGTTCCTCAAAAACTTCCATATAATTTGTTGCTCTTCAAATTTAAAAAATTATTAATTATTTTTACAAGAATTTAGTGGCTCAAAATCCAACAAAAAGATTTCTTACAAGAAATATAGTGGCTCAAATTTGTAACAAGATAAAAGAGGGTTTTATATTAAATTACCACACTCGAAATTAAAGATTATGATATTATTTCTCTAATGAGGGCTTTATATTAAATCACCACACTCAAATTAAAGATTATGATATTATTTCTCTAATTTATTGATTTCATAAATAATGCCGAAGATCTTCCACCTTGTGCGATTGGCGATCATGAGCATTCAACAACAAATTTCTTCTCCGATCTCGTAATCCAAGGACGAGGAAATAACATTAATGGCACCAAAAATACTCACTCGGGAGGCGCTACGCCACCACCGCCGCCGCCGCCACCACCATTGTCCGGCGGGCACCACCATCGGAAAAGAACGAATCGATAATATCGCAGAAGAAAATACCCGCACCGCCTCAAACGCATGCTTTTACGGCCACATCGATGATGCATACGTGGCATATGATGATTGGTCCCTATTATCCCATGGCATAATTATCGCTTTTTCCCGCCTTTAATCGGCGTGGAATATACGAAGAGGAATATTGATGAAAGGATAAATAGTGTTCTTTACGGTGAAGGAACGACGTCGTCGGTTGCCGCTTTTTGAAGAGACGCAGCGCCCCACTAGTTTGTTTGATTTATTTGACAAATGATGAATTTATGAGGATACATACATATCGATATGTATGAATTGTCGTAACTCTACTTTTAAATATTTGTTTTGAATAGGGTTTGATTAAAAAAATTAAATCACCACACTCATACTTAATTTAAACTTTGATAGTTTATAAATGGAAGCTCTTTGCCTTTTTTATACTACTCCACCTCCATAATTGAGCGATGGTGATTTATTTAATCTAATGGATGAAAGTGACTCATATTTTTCAATGAACATGCCAAGTCTATGACTAGATACTTATAAATGAAATAATAACTAGAAATTTCTTACAATCTCTACAAAATTCTACAATATCCAACACAATCATATTTGTAATTTTACATGGGTGATTTTTTTCACCTTGCGTGCTAGGTTGGAGAAAATTTATAAATATATAAACTAAAGTTCATTATCTCGTAGTTTTAAAAAATATTAATTACTATTAGATAATTATCGTTGTAATAGTTAAAGAGATTTTTGGACTGTATAGAGCATATGCACTATGTATAAAATATAATAATGAAAAGAGAAATTGTAATTATGTGTGTTTGACTAATATGATATATGACATTTTCGATATAACTATGCAACTCATTATCCACTTGCCTCATTTTGCAAGCATCGAGGTATTAGAATATCGTGTTTGATCAAACTGTTAGATTATTTGATTTTATGAAGAGTCTTGATGAACCTTGTGTATGTAGGAGAATTCAAAGACAACAGCTTGTAAAATTTTGGTTATTGATCAAATCGGTTATTTGATTTTATGAAGAGTTTTTACGTAGATGATATTCTCGCTTATTGGAAACAATATAGAAGTATTGTCGATGTAAAAAGTTGGTTGAATAATGAATTTGAGATGAAGTACTTGGGAGAACCGAATTATATTCTTAGAATTAAGCTTTTAAGTAGATCGAATGAATAGTTTATTAGCATTATCCCAAGCTTCATATATTGATAAAATTCAAGTTAAATTCAACATGGAGAATTCTAATAATGGATCATTCCTCTTCAGACATGGAGTTTATCTTTCTAAGGAGCAATCACCAAAAACTCCCCAAGAGAAAGAACACATGAGTATGATCCCATATGCATCGGCCGTATGTAGTATCATTATGCCATATTGTGTACTAGACCAGGATATCGGCTATGCGGTGGGAGTAGTAGGTCGATATCAATCAAATCCTAGGGAAGAGCATCGGGTTGCGATTAAGCATATACTCAAGTATCTTAGGAGAACGAGAGATTATATCTTGGTGTACTTTAGTGGGAGTCTAGAAACCATTGGTTACACTGACGACTTCCAAGGAGATATTCATTCAAGAAAATCTACATCTAGATATGTTTATACATTATATGGTGGAGCCATTTGTTGGAGGAGCGCCCAACAAACTGTTGTAATCGTTTTAAAAATTAGGTGTTACCCGATTTTGACGAAATAAATGAGATAAACGTAATCTACCCCGTGGTAGATAAGTTTATAATTTTGAATTTCTCAAAAGCAATATCTCGGAGGAAAGAGAAATAAATGTATGAAGTTATCCACTTAAAATATCTTTTATATATGGAATATAAAAGGGTGGGAATATGGAAAATCATATCCCACATAAGAAACATATTAAATATTTGACTAGTTTATAAAGAACTTCACCACTAATAAAGAGTAATCATGTGGAGCTTCTTATGGTACACCTAGTGGACCAAGTCAATTTTGGCTAGCTCAAATAGCACCAAAGATGGTGGAGCACTGTCCGAGCCGTAGCAGAGGGCCTGTGCACGTTGCACATAGTTGCATTCGGCATTTTAAAGGTGTACTTAGCACGTACGCACCATCGCGAGGAGATTTGAGGAGCCTTAAAGTTTTGAAAAATCGAACCAGGGTTTAGTCCAGTGGCTCGGTGATGTGGCAATGATCGTAAGTCCAAGCGGCTACGATAATCTAGAGGGGGTGAATAGATTATCTCCATCTTTCGATTTCGCCTCTTTTTCGAAACAATTACGACAAGACAATAATAAAGGTGCGGGAAATAAACAACACGCGTCGATTTAAAGAGGTTCAACCCACCTAGGGCCTAATCCTCTACCACCCCAAAGATATCCGGATGGATTTCAAAAAAAAGAATTTTATTAATTACCACAATTAATACAAATTCAACTTACAACACCTTGAAGAGCACTACACTCTTCTTCAACACCACCTTTGGAGATTACCACAATCTCCCTTTGAAGATTACCACAATCTTCCTTCAACGGCACCTTGTGAAGATTACCACAATCTTCAACCTCAAGAATACCAAATTCTTCAACACCTCTATAAGAAGATCACCACAATCTTCTTGCACCTATCACCTAGATCATCCAAGTGTGTTCTTACCACAAGAACACTCACAAGGATATCTTGTGTTGAATGATAACCAAAACTCAAGATTACAACTCAATAATGAATAATACAATTTGAGTGCAAAGTGTAATCAAGAATAGCCTAGACCTCAAGATGTGAAAGTGAAATACTTAGGCTATAAATACAACAAGAGTGTTGAATATGGAAGCTTGGAAATTTGCGATTTCTTGTTGTGTATTTTGCTTGTATGTGTTATTTTTGTGTCTTCAATTCATCCTCTATTTATAGGAAGCTTCACCAACATAGCTCCTCTATCTTCACTTTTGTCTACAAAAAGAAGATCACAAGATGTAGAAATATTGTACAAAATTGAAAAGCAAATCTTTGTCACAGACAGTTAACGGTCGGAATTTTTTTGTCAAAAAATAACATAGGGCGACGGTTGCCCTGTTGAAGATTTCGACCATTTTTAAAAGATAGTGCGATCGGTAGGGGTTGCAGGGGTGCGACGGTTGGAGGGGGGGTCGGCCGTCGCCCGGTGCGACCTGGTCGGCCCTCCCCTCGGACCGGTTCCCTACTCCATTTTTCAAGTCCGTAAGTTCTATTTCGTGTTTTCTTATCTTGTACAGGTCGACCATTTTGAAGCGACTGGCCAAATGACTCCCCTTTGAAATGTTGTCCGATTTTTTTCAAAAATAAACTTCAAGAAATACTCCAAAAAATTAGTAAAAACATTTTAAATCATTTGGGAGTATTTAGACAACATTTATAAACATAGTTTTGGTGTAAAAACCAATTTAAACAAAATCATCAAAAGTGTTGTCCAATTTTTATCAAATTAAAAACTCTAAGAAATACTCCAAAAATTAGTAAAAACATTTTAAATCATTTAGGAGTATTTGGACAACATATAAAAACATTGTTTTGGTATAAAATCTTATTAAAACAAAATCATCAAAATCTTGATAAAAACATTTATCTAACAAACTCCCCCTTTTTGATGATTACAAACCAAAACAATTTTAGAAGGTCGATTTTGAAAACAAAACAGTTTTCCGCCTAAAACAAAAATCCATTACAAGCAAGATAATTCATAAGTACAAGCACACAAGGATAGGAGCAGAGATTTGTCAAAAACATTTTAGCACAAGCTCCCTATCAACATACATATAAGGAACAAGTATAAAAGCAACCAACTAGAAGCTAAAAGTTTAGCTTTTACAACTTAAGCTTGAGTTTCATGAGCTTTTAAGCTCCCCCGTCACAAAACATCATTAGTCAAGCATAAAAGTCCACAATACATCAAATGGACTAAGCATTGTTCACAAACTTTATGGCTTTCAAGAGCTCTAGCTTATAGCTTTTCTTGCAAGCTTATTTTCGCTTCTTTGAGCGTATGAGCATTTTTCCTGTTTCTCCCGTTTGGAATCATCAAAAAGAATGTTAGCACGATAAAAACATCATATATTCATATCAAAGTGCACAAATTTATCGATTTATCGAGCTTTTTGAAAATTGAAGCTTAAATTCCAAATAAAAGAGAAAAATTGATCAATTGACTTGCAAAAGCTCATTTGATTGATAAAACATGATCTCTATAAACCAATAAGACTTTTCAAATCGAGAGAATCATGTAGGTGATGAATTTTTCATTGAAACATGTCGTCGAACACTGGCTTCAGGTCGAATAAAACTAGAAGAATATAACGATTTGCGATTCGTTTAAGCCAAAAATTTTCATCACTAATTGCAATACAACATTATACATTAATCATCAATCATCATAAACAATATATTAATACAAGAATTTCAACAATATATCAAGATACAAGCACATTCTCAAGGGTTCAACTCAATTGAGATTAAAGGAGGAATTAAACTTACCAATCAATCGGAGAAGTCGAGTAATACGGATGATATACTCGTACTATAAACCCAAAAATATAGAATATACAAGAAAGAAATCATTTTGGGTGAATTGTGTGTGAAATTTGCAAAGGGGTTCGATTTGGGAAGAAAATAACCAAAATAACGAAATGAAAAGAAGCAATTTTATTCTTTAAAATGGATGCAGGCGGCGAGTCGCGGCATGGGCGGACGGTCGGCCTTGCCCGATCGGCAAAGTGGTTCATCCCTGTTTTCCAAAATCCAAAGTTTGAACCAAAAATCCGATTTTTTGCCCCAAAGTTTTAAAAGCGTGCAAAATGCAAACGAAGACCTCATTCAATATACATTATGTTATAATCAAGCTCGAAATGAGGTAAAATACTCGGCGGTTAAAAATCGCGAGTTATCCTTGAGACGGAATTAAACACATCTCAATTTTTTTTTTTTTTTTAAAAACGCAATCCCTTAGAAAGTTTTTTGAATCTCAATTTGTTTAGTTCGATTATGACGAACTATATTTTGAATAATTTTCACCGGACTTGTTATCCCGAAATATAAGAACGTTTTAAAGCTTTGGATAAACAAGTCATAAGAAGAAGTGCCTTACAAATATTTGGAAATTTCTTTTAACGGCACTTTAATGAGATTCGCCGGGATATTTTTTTGAAGTCGAGCATATAGACATAAGGCATATGGAATGTCGGGTCTATAGGAATAATATAAGAAAACATACCTCGAATTTGTTTGTCAACCGACATGCCTTTCTCAAAATTTCTTCATTGGTAGCCATAGAGTTTGAGATGATTCTTCCTTCTTCAATGCCTAACTCCTTCAAGAGTTCTTTTGAAATATAACCATCTACTTGGCATTGATTAACTTGAAGTCCAATGATGAAATTGAGCTCTCCCATCATGTGATACCATGTTCATCTCAAGTTCACCTACATCAACTTAGGAGAATCTCTTGCACAAGGATTCATTAGTAGCACCAAAAATAATATCATCAACATAAATTTGTACTAATAAGCAATCTTGCCCTTTTTCAAAAACAAAGAGAGTAGTGTCAACTTTACCTCTTGTAAAACCATTTTGCAAAAGAAAAGAGCTAAGTCTATCATACCATGCACGGGTGCTTGTTTCAAAACCATACAAGGCCTTTTAAGTCTATAAACATCATTAGGCCTAGAAAAATTTTCAAACCTCGGAGGTTGTTTTACATAGACTTCTTCTTGAATAATACCATTTAAAAATACGGATTTTACATCCATTTGGTAAAGCTTGAAATTTTTAAAACAAGAATAGGCAAGTAAAATACGAATAGCTTCTAAACGTGCTACGGTGCAAATATTTCATCATAATCAATACCTTCTCCTCGAGCTACTAACCTCGTCTTAGTTCGACCAATCTTTGCCTTGGTCATCGAGTTTGTTAGGAATACCCTTTTTGTCTTCTTCATCACTATCATCATAGGGCATCCAATTGATCTAAGGTGTTCATAATAGAACATTTACATCCAAATATTTTGAGGTAACAATATTTGGAGTACTTCGCTTTCTCATCTACACAACTAAACAAACTCATTACCTAGTACGCTTATATAAGCAAGAAAAAGTAGGCCAAGTGTAAAAATATGCCTCAATCATCAATCACAAAATATCTTGCATAAGAGCATAGTAGAAATAGACACTATATAGACCATGAAGCAAGAAACACATACTATGCATTTAGAATATCATCAAGAGTCTAATAAATCATGCAAGTTCAAATAAGCTTAAGAAAGCTATAAAAGGTCTTTTGAAATTAGAAAATCCGATATCATATAGTTGAGACCTCATTTAAAAAAGTATTTGAACAAGAGTTGACAAAGCAAATATGTGCAATCAAATATCAAATAGTGCCTTTCAAAAAATCTAAAAATCCTATTAATGGCACTTGTATGAAATATTATGAAAAACAAGCACATAGGCATATGGCAATACATATATCGAGTTCTATAAGAATAAGAATAACACAAGTAAACGCACCTCGATAATATATGCCTTTCTTGACAAATAATGACGTAAATGGCCATTTGTGAAGATATGTAAATCCTACACAATTCTTAAAACAAATCTAGCACAAATCATAATGATAAAAGTGTAGACTAAGAGATATCACAAGTAAGCTCATGCCATAAAAATTCATAAGAGATGATAACACATTTTAGTCTAAAAAAATGCACAAGAGTTTTTAAAAACATCATATAAGGTCTTTTTCAAAAATATTTTAAAAGCACAAATAAATATTGAAGACCTTAATTAAAAAATAAATACTTGAAAACTCATTTGCAATTAAGACACAAATAAAAACATTCATAATAACAAAATAAAATGCATATTTAAATGGGGAGATACGGGTTACCAATTACGCCATTTCCATGGGTTATGTCGTTCCCATTGTTGACGATATCTTCCTTTTGAAAATCTTCATGTTGATGGTGGATTCTCCGATTAATCCATCTCCAAGGATTATATCCTTTCCTTTGTTGATAATATTTCCTTCTTGGAAATTCATTTTGGTGGTGTCTTCTTTGATCAAATGAGATGGTCATTTGATGTCTTCTTGGCAGTATGTATTTTCCTCGATTATTATTCCTCCGGTACCTAATATGACATTGTTTTGTGGTACCCTCAAGTATTTGGGTCCTTTTGAATTAGCTTTGAGACTTTTAGGTCTCCAATAATAATTAGAGCTATTTCTAGCCCGACAAGTATTAACTGTGTGACCCGTTTTACCACAATAAAAACAAGTAGTAATTTTGGGAGCATAATGACCAACATGCACAGGACTTGATTTCTTTCCACATAATTAACAACACTAGCTTATGATCAAGTCCTTGTTTCAAATTATCACAACTATGAACATCAATAATATCGGTCATTTTATCGGTACTCAAGTTGGATTTTGATAAATCATTTTTCATGCAATTAATATCCTTAACAAGAGTACTATTTTCTTTTCAAGGTTTCTAACCTTGTCAAGTGTGGTGGTGTGATCACATGAAAGTGATTCATAAGAGGAAAATAAATTATCCTTATCAATTTTTAAAATATTGAATTCCTTTTTCAAATTTTTGTATTTAACAAGTAAGCTTTGGAATTCATTTTGAAGTTCATCAAAATCATTTTGCAAATCACTATAATCATTTTGTAATTCATTATCATAAGAAGTGGAGAGTTTAGAACTTACCTCGTTTCTTCTTCGAAGCCCATAAGACATCGTTCGTTTTCATCGACGCCGGAAGTTGTAGGACGCTCATCCCATGTTGGGTTTGTATCCATTTGAGAAGTAGATGCTTTTGAGTGGCTCCTTTCATTTGCATATACTTCTTCTAATTTTCTCCATACTTCATGAGCCGATTTAATTCCTACAAGATGATCATATTCCAAAATGGTAAGTGAACAATAAATAATATTAAGAGCTTTACCATTTAAGGAGATGCTTTTCTTCTCTTCATCATTGAGCTCTTTGAGGCCTTTGTGTAGTGTGTCCATCATTGGAATGGATTCTTCATTTACGGCCGTGTTCCAAATATCGAACCCGCAACTTTGTAGATAGCATTCCATTCTTTCTTTCCAAAATGTATCGAATAGTGGTGGCTTGGTGGTGGAGGCGCCGGTAAGGTAGACTTCATTCGTAGCGGTGATCGTTCCTCTTTACTCGCAATGTGGAACGAGCTTGCCAAAGAGTTTGGCTCGATACCACTTGTAAGTCCAAGCGGCTACGATAATCTAGAGGGGGTGAATAGATTATCTCCATCTTTTCGATTTTGCCTCTTTTCGAAACAATTACGACAAGACAATAATAAAGGTGTGAGAAGTAAACAACACGCGTCGATTTAAAGAGGTTCAACCCACCTAGGGCCTAATCCTCTACCACCCCAGTATATCCGGGATGGATTCAAAAAAGAAAAAGAATTTTATTAATTACCACAATTAATACGAATTCAACTTACAACACCTTGAAGAGCACTACACTCTTCTTCAACACCACCTTTGGAGATTACCACAATCTCCCTTTGAAGATTACCACAATCTTCCTTCAACGGCACCTTGTGAAGATTACCACAATCTTCAACCTTGAAGAATACCAAATTCTTCAACACCTCTATAAGAAGATCACCACAATCTTCTTGCACCTATCACCTAGATCATCCAAGTGTGTTCTTACCATAAGAACACTCACAAGGATATCTTGTGTTGAATGATAACCAAAAATCAAGATTACAACTCAATAATGAATAATACAATTTGAGTGCAAAGTGTAATCAAGAATAGCCTAGACCTCAAGATGTGAAAGTGAAATACTTAGGCTATAAATACAACAAGAGTGTTGAATATGGAAGCTTGAAATTTGCGATTTCTTGTTGTGTATTTTGCTTGTATGTATTATTTTTGTGTCTTCAATTCATCCTCTATTTATAGGGAAGCTTCACCAACATAGCTCCCAACATAGGCTCCTCTATCTTCACTTTTGTCTACAAAAAGAAGATCACAAGATGTAGAAATATTGTACAAAATTGAAAAGCAAATCTTGTCATCACAGTTAAACGGTTGGAATTTTTTTGTCAAAAAAATAACATAGGCGCGACGGTTGCCCTGTTGAAGATTTCGACCGTTTTTAAAAGATAGTGCGATCCAGGTAGGGGTTGTAGGGGTGCGCCGGTCGGAGGGGATCGACCGGCCGCCCCTGTGCGGCGACGGTCGGCCTCCCGGACCGGTCCCCGCTCCATTTTTCAAGTCCGTAAGTTCTGCTTTCATGTTTTCTTATCTTGTGCATGTGTCGACCATTTTGAGCGACCTGGCCGACCCCCTTTGAAATGTTGTCCGATTTTTTCAAAAATAAACTTCAAGAAATACTCCAAAAAATTAGTAAAAACATTTTAAATCATTTGGGAGTATTTAGACAACATTTATAAACATAGTTTTGGTGTAAAACCAATTTAAACAAAATCATCAAAAGTGTTGTCCAATTTTTATCAAATTAAAACTTTAAGAAATACTCCAAAAATTAGTAAAAACATTTTAAATCATTTAGGAGTATTTGGACAACATATAAAAACATTGTTTTGGTATAAAATCTTATTAAAACAAAATCATCAAAATCTTGATAAAAACATTTATCTAACAGTGACTTGGCATAGACGTCCAGGTGGCGACACGTAGTAGGCTGGCGCTGATTGGACATGTTTGTTCACTAACGGGGCACCGTGACTGGACACGACTGTCAAGTGTGCAGAGATGTATGCCTAGGAGTGTGTTCCTTCAGTTGGATGCGACCTGGACCATCAGATTATAGTTGTTGATCATAGGGCGCGATCTGACGGACACGATCGATCGAACCTGGGATTGCACCCAGTCTGAAGAGGCACTAGAAGCTCTATAAATAGCAGTCCCCAGAATTCATTTTAGATCAGAACATTTCGAATTTATACTTATTTTCCGCATCCAAGCATTCTTGCATAAGTTCAGTAAAAAGAGAATTCAAAATCATCATTGTGTTCGTTGTACTTGTGATTTTTAGTACAACTATTGCAAGTAGATTGTTGTTCTATCTTGGGAGACGATTGTCATATTCCATACGCACCGTGAGCGGGGCAATCTCGTCTTAAAGAGAAAGAGTCCAATTCTTGCCTTGACATTTGTTTTTTGTTTTGAAACTCTGTTCAAATTTTCAGCCATTCGATATACACCACCTATTTTCCAACAATTTTAAGACGAGATTATCGTGTATATCAAATGGCTTCGACATCATCTGTTTCAACACCAGCACCGGGAGAGAAACCAGAGAAATTTTGGTGGTTCAGATTTCAAAAAATGGCAACAGAAGATATTGTTCTACCTTACTACTCTGAACCTTGCTCGTTTCCTGACGGAGGATGCTCCAACTGTGGGGGAATAGGAGATTGATAAAGAGTAGAGAATGACGTTCGATGCTTGGAGTCAAAGCGACTTCCTATGCAAACTACATTCTCAACGGACTGGACAACATATTGTATAATGTGTATTGTTCGGTAAAGACTGCTAAAGAGTTATGGAGCTCTTTAGGGAAGAAGTATAAAACGGAAGATGCTGGCACAAAGAAACTTATTGTCGGCAAATTCCTTGATTTTAAAATGGTTGAAACCAAGACGGTGATTAGCCAGGTTCAAAAGATTCAACTCATTCTACACGATATAATTGCAGAAGGAATGGTGTTGAGTGAATCCTTTCAAGTACCTGCTATTATAGAGAAGCTACCACCTCTATGGAAGGATTTTAAAAACTACCTGAAACATAAGCAGAAGGAGATGGGGCTTGAAGACTTAATTGTCAGATTGTAAATTGAAGAAGACAATCGCAAGTCTGAAATTAAGTCTGGCAAGTTTCCAGTGGAGGCAAAGGCAAACTTTGTGGAGCCCAATGCTAGCAAAAAGAGAAAGCACCCAAGGAATGATCAGAAAAAGGAAAAGGCAAAAAAGTTCAAAGGGAACTACTTCAACTGTGGAAAGCCGAATCACAAGGCAAAAGACGGTCGTCTTCCTAAGAAAGCCAATCGGAACCAGGTGCAAGTAATCGAGGATAAATCGTGAGCCAATTGATATGTCCGAGATTGATCTCTTGGCTATTATGTTTGAAGCCAACATGTGCTTTACATGGTGGATAACCCGAGTGAATGATGGGTGGACACAGGTGCTACACACCACATATGCTCCGACAAAGATATGTTCTCAATGTATACTCCTATAAACGGAATGGAGTTATACATGGGAAATCATGAAACTTCGTAAATTGTCGGTCTTGGCAAGGTGGTGTCAAGATGACCTCGCAAGGAGTCGACCTCGTTGATGTCCTTCATGTTCTGACATTCAAAGAATTTAGTGTTAGGGTCGTTGTTGGTCAAAGAAAGGTTTACACTAGTATTTGAGGCTCAAAAGTTTGTACTTATGAAAACTAGACAGTTGATAGGGAATTGGTACTTAAAAATGGACTGGCCCAAGATGATGTAACGAATGTACTCCGAATCTTTGAAGGCAATAAAATTAATCTTTCTTCCTATTTGCTTGAGTGTTCAAATTTATGACATGTTAGATTAGTACATGTGAATTTTAACACTTTGAAAAGGTTAAAAGTTGGAATTACTACCTAATTTTAAAATAGATTCACATCACAAGTGTGAAGTCTCGTGTTGAGGTAAAAATGGCTAAAACACCATTCCACTCAAAGGGAAAGAGATACTGAGAACCTCTAGAGTTAATTCACAAATGATATGTGTGATTTGAAGTTTGTGCAAATTAGAGGTGGGAAAAAGTATTCTATCACTTTTATCGATGATTGCACAAGATATTGTTATGTTTATCTTTTAGAAGTAAATATGAGGCCTTAGAAGCTTTTAAAAGCTATAAGAATGAGGTTGAAAATCAACTTAGCAAGCGAATTAAGATAATTCAAGTGATAGAGGTGAAGAATATGGAGCTCCTTTTGATGAATTTTGCTAAGATTCTCGTATTAATCATCCAACGACAAACTCCTTATTCACCACAATCAAACGGTATTCTCAACACAAAAACCAAACTCGAAAGAGATGATGAATGCTTTGTTGATAAATTCAGGTTTACCTTAGAATTTGTGGGGGAAGCAATTCTCTTGGCTAACCACATTCTTAATAAAATACCACACAAAAAAAAAGAAGATAAAACTCCTTATAAGTTATGGAAAGGTCAGACCTTCCTACAAATACCTTGCAGTGTGGAGTGTTTGGCTAAAGTGAAATATTTAAGCCAAAACAAGTCAAGATAGGGCGTAAGACAATCGATTGTATTTTCATTGGATATGATAATAACAATAGTGCATATTGATTTTTAATGCACAAATCAACAATTTCGGATGTACAGAAGAAGGTACAATTATTGAGTCAAGAAATGATGTATTTTTCAAGATGTGTTTCCTTGTCAAGAAAGAAAAGAAGTAATTTTTGGCAAAAGAACACGGATATCTGTGATGGTGATCATCAAAGTGATGAAGAACCAAAATGCGGTAAAAGGGCCAAAAATAACTAAGTCTTTTGGTCCGCATTTTCTAACTTGTGTCTTAGGAAATGAACCAAGGACTATTGGTAAAGCACTGTCGACCCAATAGCTCCTTTTTCTTGAAAGAAGCTATTAATAATGAGATAGATTCTATTATGCAAAAGCATACTTAGGAGTTGGTGGATTTCCCACCGGGAAATAAACCTTTAGGATGCAAACGTATCCTTAGAAGGAAATATAAAGCTAATGGAACTATCGATAAGTACAAGGCCGATTAGTAGCTAAAGGATTTAAACAAAGAGAAGGCCTTGATTTCTTTAATACGTATTCTGTGACAAGAATCACATCTATTAGAGTTCTCATTGTTATTGTTGCATTGCATAACATTGAGATACACCAAAGATGTGAAAATGACTTTTCTAAATGGTGAATTAGAAGAAGAAATTTACACGGAATAACCCAAAGGGTTTGTAGCTCATGGGTAGGAAAAGAAGGTGTGCAAACTCGTTAAGTTATTGTATGGCCTTAAGCAAGCTCCGAAACAATGGCACGAGAAATTTGACATAACTATGTTGTCGAATGGTTTCAAAATCAACAGTGTGATAAATGCGTTTACATTAAAGACACACCTAATACTTATGTAATTGTCCTGCCTTTACGTTGACGACATGTTGGTTATGGATAGTAATCATGATATAATCATGAATAATCGAGAAAATATTGACCAAACATTTTGATATGAAAGATATGGGTGTAAAGGTAGATGTTATTTTGGGAATTAAGATCTCTAAAACATCGATGGACTTGTGTTGTCACAATCTCATTATATTGAAACAAGATCTTAGAAAGTTCAATCCTTATGATAGTCCTCCGGTTAAAACACATGTTGATTTAAGCTTATACTTAGCTAAAAATCGTGGTGAGCTCGTATCTCAACCGGAATATTCTCGGATTATTCGCGCCTAATGTATTTACAAACCGCACTCGTCCAGATATTGCCTACGCAGATTAATAACCGAGTAGATTTACGAGTAATCCTAGTAATAACCAATTGAAGGCATTGGTAAGGTTTCTTAGATAACTAAGACTCAACTTAAATTATAGATTACATTATTCAAGATATCCAACTGTGTTAGAAGGATACAGTGATGCTAATTGGATATCTGATACAACAGATTACAAGTCCACTAGTGGTTATCTTTTTACCATTGGTGGTGGAGCGGTGTCATGGAAGTCCTCTAAACAAACGTGTATAGCTCGATCCACTATGGAATTAGAGTTTATAGCTCTGGATAAAGCTGGTGAAGAAACAGAATGGGTTCGCAACTTTTTAGATGATATTCATTGCTGGCCTAAGCCGGTGACTGTAATCATGATACATTGTGATAGTCAGTCGGCTATAGGAAGGGCTCAAAATAGTATATACGATGATAAGTCTCGACATATACATCGAAGACATAACACTCTTAGGCAGTTGATCTCAAATGGGGTTACTACAATCGATTACATAAAATCAAAAGAAAACCTAGCGAGTCCGTTAACTAAAGATTTGAATAGAGATCAAGTATACTGCTTATCGAAAGGAATGGGCTTAAAATCCACAAAATAAGAGTGTTCATAGAAGTAACACAATCTTGTGAATTGGAGATCCCAAGACCTTGGTTCAATGGGACAACTAAGTTATAAATATTCAGATAAATACTTGGAACATGTTATAACTCATTCCTCTCCAAGTGGAGAAACATGTCGAATGTGGTGAGGTTAAGTTATAAACTTTTAATGATTCCTATACTTTAAAGAAGTGGAGTATGGCAGGATACTCTTAATAGGAGATCTCATATATAAGTGTGAGGACGGGCCGCTTCAACAAAACACATATGAATCCAAGATGTTGTCCAGGGCCAAAATGGACACAACCATGAGAACCAAATGGTGTTAGGAAAGATATTGTGTGGATATTGTTGTTTTGGTTTACATAAACAATTGAATAGTTCAAGACATCGCGTCACTGTGTAGCCAAGTAAATTCGATAGTATTCCACTAAGGAATGTTCAAAGCCATTCTCCCGATGCAATAACTTTCCGTTTGAACTCTCTTTAGTGTCTGCATACTCATATGTATTTATTATCATTCATGTGGGGGATTGTTGTAATTGGTTTTAGAAATTGGGTGTTGACCCAATTTTGACCAATTAATTAGGTGGGTTCATTTATTTGTTGTATGAAATAAATGAGATAAAAGTAATCTATACCGCGGGTAGATGAGTTTAGCATTTTGAATTTTTAAAACCAATATCGGGTGAATGAGAAATAAATGCATGAAGTTAGCCACTTTAAATGCCTTTTGTATATGGAATATAAAAGGTGGGAATATGAAAAGTCATATCCCACATAGGAAATATATTAAATGTTTGACTAGTTTATAAAGAGCTTTACCACTACTAAGGCGTAATCATGTGGAGCTCCTTATGGTATACCTTAGTAGACCAAGTCAATTTTGACTAGCCTTTGGCTAGCTCAAATAGAATCGAGGATGTATGGAGCACCGTTCGAGCGGAGCCGAGTCCATACTCGGGCACATTGCACATAGTCGCATTAGGCGCTTTAGAGGTGCATTTGCACATACGCATCGTCGCGATAAGCTTTGAGAAGTCTTAAAGTTTTGAAAAATCGAACCAGGGGTTGGCCAGTGGCTCGATGACATGGCAGGTGGCGGTGACTTGGCATAGTCATCCTGGTGGTGACACGTGGTAGTCGGCCGATTGGACATGTCTGTTCATCGATAGGGCGTCGTGATTGTACACGCATCGTCTCAGTGTGCGAAGATATGCCAAGGGGTGTGTTCGCCCGTTGGATGTGATCTAGACCATCAAATCGCGATTATTGATCACGAGTCCGATCCGACGGACATGATCGATCCGAACCTGGGGTTGCACCGGTCATCAAGAGGAACTAGAAGCTCTATAAATAGCAGTCCTTAATTCATTTTAGATCGAACATTTCGAATTTATACTTATTTTCACCATCCAAGCATTCTTGCATAAGTTCAAGAAAAGAGAGTTCAAAAGAAAAGATTGTCTTAGTTGTACTTGCGATTTGTAGGGAAACTATTGCAAGTAGATTGTCGTTGTATCTTTGGAGATGATTGCCGTATTTCTGACGCACCGTGAGCAGGGGCAATCTCGCCTTAAAGACAAAAAGTCCAAATCTTTCCTCGATATTTGTTTTTGTTTCAAACTCTGCTCAAATTTTCAGCCATTCGATATACACCACCTATTTTTCCAACACAAACCCGTGTGGCAGACTCTACAACGAAGCTGAATTAGCCGCATTGAAAGATGCAAAGGAAGATGTGTGGCTGAGAAAATTTTTATAGATCTCGATGTGATACCCTATGCAGATTAGCCCATTACACTAAAGTGATAATAGTGGGTCAGTAGCACAATCTAAAGAACCAAGATTTCATAAGAAACATAAACATATAGAGAGAGAAAGTATGACTTGATCCTAGATTTCATTCAGAGAGGAGATACAAATTGGTTGTCAAAATAGCGTCGAGAGAAAATTTAGCAGATCCATTTACAAAGAGTTTGTCCGAACGTGTGTTTTAGAGGCATGTTAATATTTGGGTTTTCGAAAGTCCCAGGTCTGTGTCCGGGTTGTGGGCTTGGGCCTCAAAGCCTTTATAGTTTGGGACAAATTTTATTTGACCCTTTTTAAATTTTATTTTGCTCAAAATTGACCCTACCACACTCTGTGGGGCGCGCGGGTCGCACACCTGATCGCAGATTTAATGCGCTGGCCGCATGCTTCTCGAATCGATGCACTGTTCGAGCTACAGAGGCGTTTTTGGCTATTAGACATGTCGATTTCCATAAGGCACGTAGATGCCTATAAAAAATATTCCCAGATGTTTGAAATTCAGATATTTAACCAGAGATAAAAATTTGAATTCATTTATGCGTTTTTAGCATATTGAGCAATTTCCTTCAAAGTTTGAAAGTTCTAAATACTTAGTTTGTTCACTGTAAGTGCGAGTTTTGCAATTGCTGCTAAATCGAACAAGAAAGTCGTATCTTAGAGACGATTGCAATTGTTAGACTTGTACGGGGCAATTTCGTCTTGTGGAGATAGAACCAACTTCTAGCCTCGACTTCATTTTTATCCCATTTTTCTAAGCCATTTTCTTTAAAACCAATACCATACGACAACAAAATCATTCTACACATTGATTTATTTGGAAATATAAACGAAACCAAACCTCGTTGAGATGGTTTCCACCAAATAATATCTTTATCTTAAAGCCAAAAGAGACTTGAGAGGTTCTGTAAAACTTAGGTGTAACAAATTGCATATATCTTAAGATATTGATGATACTGTCACTTAAATGATTCTAATCACGAGATGTTAGTCAAAATGGCCTGCATTTGTTTTGGTGGTGTATTAGGAAAAATAGGATGATGTTTAGTATATTTTGAATTCTATTGTGACGAGTGCGATCTTCTAGCTTTGGTGAATCATTGGGTTGGACTTGGACATGGTCTCTTGACCTATTTATTATTTTATTTTTGATAATTGACTTGGACTTTTTGTTATTGTTGGGAAATTAATTTTTAGATTTTGATGAATGCCATGTAAAACTTAGAATAGAAAGTTGGCACCTCATTTTTGTTGTAAATTGCATTGTAATAGATATGGGTTTAGCCGAGTTAAGTCACTATGCGGAATATGCAAGAAGTCAACCGGAGATTAGAAGGAAGACTCATTGTGAGGCAAACCGAAAGTGTGGCAAGAAGAGAAGACAGAACTCGATTGAAGGTGCGGTGAGACGCGGTGAGTGAAGTGTCACCAAGTCAACTCAAGATAGCCAAGTCTCAAGTTGAAGTAGCGGATGATGAGTCATCCAATGATTGAAGTCACTCAAGTCACCTGGGGAAGTCAAGTAAATGCGGTAAGTCGGGATAATCGAAGAGATCCGCTAATGTAAGTCAAGAAAATTACTTAAACAAGTAATACTTCCATATCGCCTTTCTTTAAGTGCTTTCGATCCCGAAGCGTGCAAAAGGAATAAACCAATGGGAAGCTCGCACCTGTGTCGTAACTCCAAAAGCGAAGACTCACTCATACGAGGAAATGTCAATTCCAAGGATCGCAACAAGACAAGCGACCACATGTCTTTTGAAAATTAACTATCTCTTCAACAGCAAATTTTCAAAAGAACATTATAAAAAAGGCGAGGAATCTATTTGAGAAAAGGTTACCGTGTTACCCGGAACTTTCAAGCTATTATTCAAACTATAACCTACTCAAGTCATTCAAGTTCAATCCTCAAGCCTACATTACGAGCGAAATCAATCCAACACTCACCTGAAGGAAATACGACTTCAATCGGTTGAAGAGAAACCTTTGAAGAATCAAGGGGGTCTACATTCCACCAAGGATTGTAGAAAGGTTCAAGTCGAACGGGATCTCAAGTTTTTGGAGGGCTTCGTGATCAAATCCAAGAAGCTTGAGCAAGTGGGCTGTAGTAGTAAAGGCGTGCCATGTGAAGAAGTGAGTCGTCGCGAGAAGCCACCTGTGTGACTAAGCGCATCTCCGCATCGAGTCCCAAAGGATCAAGTGTGTGTGATCAACATTTTGCATCCTGGACTGATAACCACTTTGTACATTGATCAATACTTAGTGGATTCCTCCAGGAGTTGGAGAAGAGAGGAGTAGAAGAATTACCCCATCTTCGAACCTCTATAAAATTTATTGTGTCATTTATATTTCAAAGACTTTAATTTCTCGTATATTATTTCAATATTTCTTTGATAAATTTGCTATCCAATTGATAATCAACAAAGTGCTAAAACCAAGTATTAAAACAAACTTAAACCAAATTCAAGGGTGTTAAGTCTTCTTCCGAAATCATATCACAATCAAGTTAATTTTTAGACTAAGCGGTGAGTTATTCTATCAAGCAGCTCGGTCGAGTCGTTGAGTGCCTAACTCGTTGGTTAACTAACTTAGCCATCCATCAAGGACTTAGCCGTGAGTATTAACTCGAGCTTTTAACAGACTAAATCGAAAAATTGGTAAGGTTTATTCAACCCCCTTCTAAACCTTACACTCGCACCCTTGGGACCTACAGATTATATATTTATTAGTTAAAATATATATTATATTAATATAGTGTCTACACTACGAGAAATAATCAATTTACCAACGAGAAAAATATGTAGGTAAATATTAAGATAATTTTAAAATGTAAGTAAACCATTGTAAGTAAAATTATTGTAGGTAAATATTTACCAATAAAATCTAAAACTATTGGCAAATTTTTTCAAGTATTTATGTCTATAAAGGGTTATTTTCAGTTTTAGTACCTCAATTATACCTAGTTTTCGAGTTTTGATCCCAAGGTTTGATTTAATCAGTTTTAGTGCCCAACGTTTTGAGTTTTAATCAATTCGGATACTGCCGTTAAATAATCGTTAAAACCGACGGTTGACTGGTTGTAGAAGGTCTTCGAACTTTCGAATATATCATTTTTGGTACCACTATGTTTTGGTTTATCAAATTTGGTCCCTAGATATTTCAATTTTTATTCAAAGGACTCGATCTTTTCAAAGACTCCAACTCTTTTACTTTGGGCAACGAAAATGGTATCGTAGACTAGGTTTATTAAGAACTTTTAGTTAAATTTATTATATTTATATAATTAACAATTGGTGAGGAGAAATTACTCCGAGATTATGGATCCGGACCGATGTCCGAGATGTACCCTTTACGGGACATATCGTCAAATATTGACGATGTATGCACAAGAACACTGCCGGGTTTATATTGGGAATACCAACATGAAGAAAAGGAAGCGAGGAGCCGACTACGGGAAACCTTAAGGCAATGCAAAATGCGAGAATATTATAAGCGATTCGGATGCTTAACTGCATCCTATATGTTCACTTAATGAACCTTCGTGAAACGGTTCATGAAAATTCCCATCGTAACAATGATTCACGATGGTGTACCTGAGTGGAACGAGATACTTCAGATAAATCTAAGATCTCCGAAGATCTTAGAGAAATCGAAGACGGTGCGTAATTATGGCAACCGCCATATTCATCTACTGATACAAGTTCATCGATCCAAAACCGGATGGAGGCGATGGTGAAATATCGGAAGAAACTCTTGAACTCCTTCATGATATTGTAAACGAGTCAAGAACCTGGAGGATGTGCCAAGTTCATCCGGGAGGAAGGAAACGATTGATTTTGGGACAATACCTATTTACACCAAAAGGGGAAACCAACCGAAGTCATACGAAAAATGACGGATGAGGAGAGAAGCTCATTGCTCTAATCAAAGGAAAATCCATCAAAAATTAAAAAGATGGATATTGAAAAGATGAATCTTAAAGATTTACATGACGTGACGCGTAATCCTTGGGATTAGGTATTGTAGATTTAAAGATGAACGCAGTGAGGAATCGCCTTTGGTTACCTATGACCCACAAGGTAGACCAATTCCACCACCACCGCCACCGATTAATCCTAACGTCGAAGAAAGCACGGGTTCGCATCATGGAACTCGGGACGAGAGGATGCCACACGCCGGGGATTTCACGATAGGAAGTGATCCACTTTCGGGGACAGGAGGTGAAACCTCTTGCGGGAACCAAACAACCTACAGGAAGGCCGAATGTTTATCGACGCCTTATAGAAGATCGCACGCCTCGACCCAATACATCCGTATGGGTTGATGTTAAACTGGACATCCCATTTTAAAAGCAGAAGAAGTTCTCATTGATGAATGGGCTTGACTATGAGAATTTGCGGGAACCCTCGATCTTACAAAGGATTCATTCATATTACTCCTAGAAATGAGTCTTGAAGGATCGGTGAAGATTGCCCGGGATATGGACCGATGCCAATACGAAAAGTTCGGTCACATCAAGGGAATCACTTAAAGGAATTGTCGATGGTATGGCAAAAACTATTCAAAATCCAATTCATCGGCATGGGTTATTTCGAGGGATTAGAGGATGAAAAAAGAAAGAGATATAAACAAGCCCTCTATAGCTCGAAGTTATTGGATATTTGTCATATTGTGAATATATCAAGTTGTTCACCGAATACAGTGGAAATCCAAGATTGAGGAAAAGAAGCCGCATGCCTATTCTTTGCCAAGATTCCGAGTCCCCGGAGAGAAATGCTTATCGGGAATAGAAGGGTGGAGTCAAGTAAAGCGTGGCTAGAAAAATGTCTTTCCTAAAGGCCAAGTTATCCGAATGGTATTACAAGCAGCTCTATACAAGAATTACAAAAGATTAAGAGGAATTAACAAAGCACTTCCTCTATGTTGCATAGATAATGATATCCCAACAAAGTGGTGGGAGGTCAACCAAGCGGCACAAAAGGAAGAAGGAGCGAAACCATCCATACCGAGGAAGAAAAAGAAAAGAAGTAGGTCTTCATGGAGACCTAGAAGGTTTTAGTCAAAACAAAAGCCCAAAGTTATAAAACGGGACAAAGACCAACACCAAGCGGGGAGTAGAGCCTCATCATCGGGTTCTAATCAAGCAAGTACAAAGCAGTAAATCCGGGAAGAAGAACTTTGGGCGTGCTCACACGGAGCAAATGAAAGTTTCAAAGACCTGTGAATTGCCGGACATGTGGAGCAAGAGGACATATCTCGATCGATTGTCCGTAAAAACCCGAAAACTTGAGAGTCGACAGTTCGAGGCTACACCTTTAAATCAAGAAGTTGTCTATTATCAAGATCTTATACAGTGTATCAATTTGAGGATAATCCTCGATGAAAGCATCTATGAAGAAGAAATCTATTCTAACGATGGAAGTGATTCCAAACTTTCGGAATCGGAGTGAAGAAGAAATTCTTCAACAGTAAAGTCGAGAGGATATGTTAGATTCTCTCTCACATGACGATTTCTCATAAGACTCTTATGAGAATCATGAAGGAAGATCCAAAGCTTCAAGTCTATGATGGATTTACGATCGGAGCTATGGAAAAAGCATTGATAAAATTGGGTTTCATAATGTAAAACACCAAATTATCCACGGGGTAACAATCAAGAATTTGCTATTCCGATGGAGTTTACCGGTGAATCGATCGATATGCGATTTGGTCCCTATTAGAGAAATACAAGAGATCAAAAGCAAAGTTAAAAGAGAAGTTGCAAATACACTCTCATGGATTCATATCGAGCCATAAGAGTAATTATTAAAGCAACATTCAAAGAAGGAATAGATTCGCCTCTCAATCTTGCTATCTTTGACAAGCGAATCTCGCATCTCAAGGATTCATGCCTTGGAGCGGTTCAGTGAAATTTATATGCAGGAAATTGGCATTTAATGCTATCCTAGAATTGCATACAATTTGGGGAGATCGAGACTTCAGAGAGTCCTAACCATTCATCAAGATTTCAAAAGAGTCGATTTGATGAAAGAAGGAAACAGGCCTTACTCGATCACATACAAGATTTCCTATGCTCTCTCGAATACCCATCATTCGAAGTATTCTTGAGAAAGAAATTTATTGAAGTCCAAGAATCTTTGAGGACTTTGCCAGGGTGGTGTTACGAGAAATCATTGAATCTCCAACTATTAAGGGAGATTGATATGATAATTCAAGATCAACCATCTTCAACAAAAGCCTGAGAGTCTCGAGTTGAGCCTAGAAGGATGTCTTTCCAAAGAAGAGAATGGTGAGTAGCAACCGTTGGGAAGAAAGGAGACCAAGTACATTCAGCGCATCCCCGATGTTTTAAAAAAGCAGAGAGCCGAAATGTCCGAATGATGGCGAGAGGTTGAAGTAATATTCGACATCACTCAAAAGGATAACATTTTTCCTTGTGATGTTCTATATTATCTCCAACAACCAATCGT
The DNA here is from genome assembly GCA_016081115.2 of Rehmannia glutinosa. Classification (NCBI taxonomy): domain Eukaryota; kingdom Viridiplantae; phylum Streptophyta; class Magnoliopsida; order Lamiales; family Orobanchaceae; genus Rehmannia; species Rehmannia glutinosa. Next base: position 257,117 of record JABTTQ020000033.1, read on the forward strand.
TGGAAGGTATCAAGGAAGCCGAAGATACGAGAAATTGAGCTTACTATCACAGAGTTGGGAAAGATCCTGAAACAATTAATACTGGGAATGAATTTCTTGAGAGCATAAACCCTGGAAAGATTACAAGACGGAATAGAGTTCATTGGCTAATAAAAGATACGTAATCGAGATGACCACTAGTCCATTCTCCATATACATTTCTATTGGAATGTTATATGTCGAATCAAGGCAGTATTTCGCCTATATTGATTCAGGTGTCGAAATATGTAATACAAAGGATGTTTTTCCTAAAGAAATTGAGAAGATTTACCAGGCTATTCGGGAAGAGATTTCTCAAAAAGGATTCTTATCCTTAACATGGGAATTAAAAAGCGTAAATAATGATCGGAGGTGCGGGGCAGACCCCATGGTACAAAGTAAAGACGCCACCAATCTATTTCCATGATACAAAGTGTATATTTTGCTAGGAAACAATTTCTACAAACATTCAAGCGATTCACACAAGAGAACGAGACGAGAAGACTTATTTTCACAACCTTATGTGATCATAAGATTATTGTCCAGAGATCATGGAAAGCATTTTACAAAAAATGCCTATTAATTTTTCGCGAGCAAAGCGTGGTGATGAAGCCAAACTTCACAATCCAAAAATGGCGGATCGAAGAAAAATTTGGTAAAGCATTATTATCCTATGACAATTTGGTTCGATCGGAAAGATCAAAAGATATGGGATAACAACTTGTATTCATTCGAGTGCAAGGTGAAGAACGAGTTACTCCGAAGCCATTGCGGGATTATGGATGAGTCTAATGGAGAATCCACAAGAGTGACGTGACCGTGGAGGAACAAATATTACTCGAGGATGTTAAGAAGAAAATCCAAAGGAATTATAATGAAGATCCTTTGGCAGTGGGACAAGAACGAGCTCAAAGCTTCCTTAAAGGTTAAACCAGAAAGGAGTACGAGTTCGTAAGATTCAAACCAATCCTTATGAATCGGGAAGATCGTGAGGATATGCGTAAGATACTTAAGGAACATCTTGACCTTAAGTTAATTTCACCAGGAGTTTCTCCATATAGCGATCCGTGATTCCTAATGTAAAACCATGGACAAATCAAAGAGAAAGCGAGACTTTTATTAATTACAAGGGGATTAATAACATTTTGGAGTTCGACAGATACTATATCCCAAGTATGGAACATCACGGTTAATCGCATCAAAGGTGCCAAGATATTCTCAAAGTTCATTGCAAACTGGATTCTGATTAAGATGGAGGAAGAGAGTAAGAAGTTTGACTTTCTCTACACCACAGGGACACTATACTTGGAACGTGATGCTATGGGATCGCTAACGCACCCCAAATATATCAAAGAAAAATGGATAATCTCTTCAAAGATTATTTTAGTTTCATGTTCGTGTATATTGATGACATACTTATCGCATCAAAGAACATGAAGGAGCATCTCAAACATTTGGAGATATTTTAGGATGTTTGTCACAAAGAAGGATTAGTGCTTTGCAGAGAAGAAGGCGGTAAGTGCGACAAGGCAACATTGAATTCCTGCCACTGAAATCGATGAATCACGGAATTATTCTCTGTAATCATATTGTGGAAAAGATATTACAGGCCACCTTCCACTTCTCGTTCTAAGGATGCACGAGAATTAAAAACATGGTCTTACGTGATCGGGTGTCGCCTATTCTTTGACTCTCCTATAATTTTAGACACTGAAAAACAAGAAGCCTTGAGTTTTCTTGGAATTGTTAATTTCTTTGGGATGTTCATTAACAATCCCGCATATTACAGGGAAGGTGTTTAGCCCATTGCTTTAAAAAAGATGATATTTAAATGGGAAGATAAACATCAGAAGAATTACAACTTAAAAGAAGTTTGTAAAAAGCTTCCAAAGCTTGCGATTCCCAATATTTGGACGAATAGTTTCGTACACGGATGCCGATGATGATTGGTGGGCGATTCCTACGAAAGTCACCAAACGAGGAAGTGCCATGCAGACATCTGATGGTTTATTCACCCCCTAGTGAAGCAACTTCGGTGGCATATTAACGAGAAAGAATTATTTTTGTCGACGAAAAGGCTTTTTAAAAAATGGCCTCTATTTTTTCTTGGCTAAAAAGTTTACTTTAAAAATTGATAATTCAAGTGTCAAGGCTTTTAAAAATAAAATTGAATCAAAACCGAGAAAAGGCTCGATTACTTAGATGGCAAGTCGAATGTCAATATTATGATTATGATATTGTCATAATAAAATCTCATGAAAATATTCTTGCATTTCTTGACGAGATGGAAGGACGCGCGTCGCATTACGCGAGGTCCTTAAACGAGTAAGACATCTCAAGGAAAACCTGGAGAGTCTGTGAAGCGAGATTTTGGGACGTTATGTCTCAATGCGAGTTGTTGGACGACTTCAACAGTGACCAAACCGTTTCTAGTCAAATACGAGCATGCCCGCCGCCGAGGACAATTGTTCTTAGCGCCCGCAGGGCCCTCTCTTCGAGGCTGCAAAGATCTCCTACGGTGCAAAAAGGGGCCGAGAGAGTACAAGGCTCTAACCCTGGGAGATTATGGATTCAAGTACCATAATCAGTGTTGCGGAGTGATGCATCCCCCGAGGTGTACAAATCGTGAATTTAATGTTGAAGCTCCGGTGTCACAACCTTTGAGTCTTCAAGTCAACCAGCACCTCTGGGGTAAAGAGGGAGAGTTGAATCTTAGGCCAAGCCTGAGCAAATGAGCAAGGTTCAAACTGATTTAGATTAATATTTCTCCTATGCGGGTATATCAATGGCAATGGAGAAACTAGTTATAAGACAAGGTATCAACCCGGAAAAATAAATTGGTTGATATCTCAGGCAAGTATCCCGTGAGTTTGGATGAAACCAGGAAGTCATCCAAATGAAGTACAAGAATGGTATACTTTTGGAGCTTTTAGCATCAATTTATACCGTGTCACCAGGATTCGTAAATTTCAAAATTACCGAAATGGATTGGAGAAGCAGTTTACGAGACTGGGGCCAATAATCCACACTTGGCTAGAGGAGATATTTTGAACTGTATTTTATCAGTGCGGCTCCTCAACCAGCGAAGAAAGGCTTTAATGAAGCTTTTCATTTCATCAAGCTAAGAAGACGGATGGAAATGCTTTAAAATACATTAAAAGCAGCTTCACCGGAAGAAGGACCAGTGTTAGTAGGAGCATTTTTCTCAAGACGAAGCTACCAGCACGAGCACGGGTCTTTGGGTTTGTCTAATGAAATGGACAAAGTCAAATATCCATTCAAGTTCTTCCGAATTCGGCGAATGGATCTTTCCTTTTGAATTCGATGACCTGGATCAACCATGATTTGCAGAGAACTCTTCGAGACCAAAGAAGAATTCTGGGAAAACAAGATTCCGGCAAGCAAAGAAACTTACCGGAAATTCTGTATTATGGCGCATGTTGGCGTTGGATCGACCGGATCTGTCAAGCATGCCTGAATGTATGAACCCGAGTTTGGGAAAGGATTCCCCCAAACCCGACCGACAAGATCATGCAATTTGAAAGGATAAGGGCCAAGCTCACAAGACCGGTTATCTGGGGACCCACGAAACCAAATTTTTAAAAGATTCCCGGAAACAAACATAATACGGGTCGAGTCACGCGGAAGAAAAAGAAAACCACGTGGCGAGGCAATAATGTGGGATATGACGTGGCGCTGGCGTATATATCAACAAGATTTAAAGTCCGTCTTTGAAGTCCGATTTACCTTATAAAATGCGAGATTTGAAGGAAGTTTCGAGGATATCAACATTTCCTTAGTTTTCTTACAATAAAATCAGAGGGAAATTTGTAATAAGTTTGAGTGTTTAGTTTTTAATTTTATGTATTTTCGAGTGCAAGCCTCAATAATGAGAGGCTAAACAAGTTTTCTCCTCCCAAAATGAGATTACCGATGTAATAAATTTTCCTTAAGTTCTTAATAAAATAAAAGGCTTTTGTTTAACATGTGTTCATGTTGTTCTATTGATCTATCCCTTTGAAGAAATACTTTTACGCCTCGTGAAAGTAGGAAACGAACTGGCGTCTTGGCTTAGTCTTGAAGTGGGGCTGGGGGTCGAATAACTTCTGAGATCATCTTCCTGGCGGTGAGGTTGAATAAATGAGGAAATTGTTGGTCAAACGATCCGGGGCAGAATTTTCCGATGGTGGCGTTATAACACTTAACTCGGTAGTGTTTCGGTCAAAAGAGGTATGAATGTTAAGGATCTATTAATTTTACGGAAGACGTTGGCCTGGATATGGTCGTGAATGGACTATTTCCATTATTGTCAAGAAGTAGCGCAGATGGTAATGGATCGAAATTGAAAGGTTGTTCTAAGAATAAAACCCGCTTATAATAAAGTTAAACTATTAGAGTTAACTGAGAGTTAACGGAAAGGTACCAAATATGATTAATTTTGTGAACATTAGGTACCAATCTTGATTAGGTTGAAAACAGGTGATCAAAAAAGAGAAATTGGGATAGATCGTAGATCAAAAATGAAATTATCCCCGCTATAAATATGAAGTTGTGTTAATATGTCCATATAATTTAGAAAATAATAATATTTTTTACACTGTAGATATTTTATATGCAATCGTAAAATTTAGTGACAAAATCATTTTATTAGACATTGAATTTTCTTGTAGTGTTATATTGATATAAAATAGATTAAAAATATTTTTGTTTTTGTATATATTTTAATTATCCAATGATACTTTTAAAATATAAAGTAATGCATATAAGATATTAGTATTACTCAATACTTCAAGGAAAATACTCTACTTTTAATAAGTATTTATAATATTTACAATAAATAATTAAAATATTTGTAACTATTAATACAAATTCATATAAATAAAAAATATAAATCTTAATAATTTTCTAGATTTGGTAGCTAAAATTAAATAATTGTCCTTAAATTATGTAAAATTATATATTTTGTTTTTATAAGTTAAAAATGAGGAAAACGTTATTTTATGCAAAAATTATCAAAATAAGTTGTATTTTTGTTACAGCACAAATCATTTATATTTTGTTCTACACATACATAAACGAACTTGTATATTATTTAGGCAATAGTAATAGGAATAATCGTGCATAACACACTCATATGAAATCGAATCTAGACTAATTGCTTTGAAATCACAAGCTTCTATCACCGTATTCTTATTAATCCTGGTATATTATTTATTTTATGATCAATCTTTTTCACTTTAATCTTAAACGAAACTTTATAATACATTTTTATATATTAAATGTCTTTTTCTTCTGCCCTTATCCGTATATAACCAACCAGGTATCATTTTTTGACATTTGTTCCTGTGGGGTATTTTCGTCCAGAACGTTATATGGAACGAGAAAATGAACTTTTCGAACCGACGTGTCTTCCACTTGCCAAGTCAACTTACAAATGGTGTGTTGTAATTGGTTAATATCCGGTGGCTCGACACGGCATTGGGTGCATCATACCAAAAGCTCGCAAAGGTTTATGATTTCTTATATCTTTTTGTAATGTTTTTCAAAGCGCAACATAAGATGTCCTTTTCAGTTTTCAATTTCATGTACTCCTCTTGGTTTTTCAATTTCTCTTTTATTTTTTTCCTTAAATTTATGTCATATGTTTTGAGATGGCTCCATGTGACCGTCTACTGATTCTAATCAGAAATGATCTTATTCTGGATCCTCGATCCATACTCCGAGATTTAAAAAAAATTAAAAATGCATGCAACAACCGAGCACCGAACCTAGGGTCTGTCAGGTACGGAAATCAATTCCACTACTAGACCACCCGCACTTGCGATTTTCGGGATCCATACCCTTATATTTATACTGGTAAATTAAGAAAAATAAAAATAAAAACGCCTCTAAATGTAGAGATGCGGAATCGATCCTGGGTATATAATATGGAACGTACTATTCCACCACTAAGATTGGTTGTGCGATTTCAAAGATAAACACGAATATAACTCATTCATAAATTATTATAAATTCTCAAAGTCGTCGTATTTATTTTCCTTGTTCACTATATACTAAAGAACATGATACTTATATCTCAAAAATTGATATTTTATCTCATAAAAGTAAGGTTACTTTAACTCTCACAAATATATTTTTCCTTCTTCATGTCGAATTCCTAATATGTGATTGTATTAAAAAGAACGCCCAATCTTTATCTCAAAAGCGCTTATACTTTTACTTATAAAAGTGTTACATTAACTATATTATATTTATTTTTTATTTTTCTTCTTTTCTGCATTCATAATTTGTGACTATATTAAAAACATGATACTTTTATCTAAAAAATAGATACTTTAACGTATAAAAAGGGTTACTTTAACTTTTTTATATATATATATATATATATTATTGTAATATATTCATAATTTGTGACTATATTAAAAAATATGTTACTTTATCTCAAAAAATAAATAATTTTACTTACAAAAGTATTACATTTAACTCTATCATATTTATCATTCATCTTTCTTGTATTGAATTCATAATATGTGACTATATTAAAATCGTGATACTTTATTTCAAAAAAATGATACTTTTACTTTAAAATATGATATTTTGTCTCAAAAAATATATACTTTTACCTATAAAGGTGTTATACTTTAACTACGATATATTTATTTTTCTTTCACTATAAGGTAATCATAATATGCGGCCATATTAAAAATATGATACTTTATCTAAAAACCGATACTTTTTCTCATAAAAGCGTACTTAATTGAGAAAGAAAAATAGAAAAAAAAAAACAAAGATTGGCTTTGACCCGCGGACCTACTAATAGGATCCGTCTTGCATGCATTTGAACCCGTAAAACGCCCTATATGAGTTTTTGCCTATGTTTTTGGAAATGTACGTATATGCCTTCACCTCCACCACCTGCGAACCCTTAAAAGTAACACGTAACTGGAACGAAGCACACCGATTTCG